>OZ024741.1:218840657-218870657 GCA_964016885.1 Eledone cirrhosa | reverse complement strand
ACAATTAAATTAAACAAAAAACGGTTAATTCATAGTAAAACTCATTATTTTACGATCGTTTCTGGGGGGTAGTTCTCATGTTCATTCAATTATTGATCTATGTAAAATATATTACAAAATATCATAGTAAGAAAAAAATACATGTCTTCACTGAAGTAATTGAAATAATTGTTTCTAATTTTGACACAAGGCCAGCAGTTAACCAGTGCATTACTGGTACTTTATTTTATCGACCCCACCCCCCCTTCCCCCCTCCCACCGGTAAGGATGAAAGGCAAAGTTAACCTCGAGGGATTTGAATGAGTTTCGTTTATTGAAGAATACAATAAAACATACATATGAATAAGTAAGGTTTTATAACCAGGTTGAAATTGACCAATGTTAAGGATGGAAAGGGGCAGTATAGATCCTTAAAGTAGGTAGTAGATGAATAAATAGGCGGTCAGTGGCTAAGGTATCAAATGTCTTTTAAGAAAAGAAATGAAAGTTGTTAGTGTAAATGAATTTAGACATATTGTATATAACAGTGTTGATGGTCAAAGGAAATTATGGTTGGAGGAAAAGGGGTACTGAGATGAGTGTGTTACATCAAGTAGAATGGAATAGAACAATCTTATAAAGTTAGTTATTTCTTTGTTGTGAGGAATAATTTGTTCTAAAAATATATAATATAATATAATATAATAAGTTGAGGAATATAAATGAAACCAAATGGAAGTGAAATTTAGATATAATATAGATAAAATATTATATAGGTAAGAAAATATTAAAGTTTGCATAAGTATTGTATTGTGTTAGAGTGGTTAGAATGAAGTTTTCCCTGTAGGGAATTATATTTTCGAATAAGAATCTACATAAATCATTTTTTTTTTTTTTTTTAAAGGAGTTTTAAAAGGATATCAGTTAAAAATTTTGTTAGATTATTGAAAATAATGTAATATATAGTGCTAATTATAGGGTGATGTGTTGTTTCCTTGAGCAAGACACTTTATTTCACATTGCTCCAGTTTACTCAGCTGTAGAAATGAGATGATAGGACTGGGGTCCCTATCATTAAATCACCCAAGACACCTCCAACGAGATATACCTTGGAGGAGGCCAGCTAAACCTGCATAGGTGTGAGCTGTAACAACAACAACAACATATGTATGTAAAAGATAAACAGAAATAACAACACAATCGGTACAGTATATGGAAGGGATATATTAGGTTAACGCTTGATATAGCAGGAAGAGGGTCTTAACGTTTCGGACGATAGTCCTTCCCCTGTCTTCCTGTGCAGTATTTCAGCCCTTTTCTTAAAAAGAATAATTAGAACATTAAACAGACGTTATTTGTTCCGGTCCTTTCTGTTGTGAGTTCAAATCCTGCCGAGGTCAACTTTGCATATCATCCTTTTGGAGGTGGCTAGTGGTAGTGGTGGTGGTGGTGGTGGCTGTGGTGGTGGTTGTGTTGGTGGTGGTGGTGGTGGCTGTGGTGGTGGTTGTGTTGGTGGTGGTGGTGGTGGTGGTGGCTGTGGTGGTGGTGGCTGTGGTGGTGGTGGTGGTGGTGGTGGTGGCTGTGGTGGTGGTGGTGGTGGTGGTGGTGGCTGTGGTGGTGGTGGTGGCTGTGGTGGTGGTTGCGTTGGCTGTGGTGGTGGTTGCGATGGTGGTGGTGGTGGTGGTGGTGATAAAATACCATTTAAAAGGTGGTTGATTTAACCCTTTAGCATTTAAACCGGCCGTATCCAGCCAGAATTCTCTCACCTCTTTCTGTTCAAACCAGTGCTAACTGGCTCCTCATGCTCCTCATGTATTTTGTTCGGGCCCTATATGTTCTGAGTTCAAATCCCTCCAAGGTCAGCTTTACCTTTCGTCCTTCTGGCATATGGGTGGGTGGGGTTTTGTAGGGTGTATTTATTAAAACAAAGTACCAGTTAAATACTGGGGGTCAATATGGTACACTTTCCCCAAACCTCCTAGAATCATGTGTTTGTGTCTAAAGGTAATACTAGTCTTTCCCCTAGCCCCCTAGCATTACTGGTACTGTACCTAAAGATAGTAATAGACATTCCCCTAGCCCCCTAGAATTACTGGTACTGTACCTAAAGGTAGTAATAGACATTCCCCTACCGCCCAGAATTACTGGTACTGTACCTAAAGGTAGTAATAGACATTCCCCTACCGCCCAGAATTACTGGTACTGTACCTAAAGGTAGTAATAGACATTCCCCTAGCCCCCTAGAATTACTGGTACTGTACCTAAAGGTAGTAATAGACATTCCCCTACCGCCCAGAAAAGTAGAAATCTTTGTATGTATAAGGTTGTCATACATTATATTTGCACTGAGTCAGTTAAGGTAGAGAGGAGAGAGTTAAAACTATGTCATCTTCTTGTAGTATTTAGTTTCATTCAGTAAAGCAGGAGGGAGGTGAGGGAGGGAACAGCTGCCTATCAAGGCAACTGACTCTGCCATCAGTCAGGTGCCCTCCCCCACACACACCCGGCTATTGTTCTCTACTGCTAATGTAACAAATCATCATCATTATCATTGTCACCATCTTCCTTGTACTCATCATCAGCATCACCAACAATACAAATACAACCATCACCTACAACCCCCCCACCCCACCAATAAAACACCCCCACCCGACATCAGTAATAACAGCACTACCACCACCATCACCACCACCACCCCAACAACAACAACAGTAATAACAGCACTACCACCACCAACAACACCACCACCACCACCATCATAATCACAAACAACAGTAATAACAGTACTACCACCACCACCACCATCATCATCATCACCACCACCACCACCATCATCATCATCACCACCACCACCATCACCACCAACAAGACCACCAACACCACTACCACCACCATCACCAACACCATAACCACCATCACCATCACCACCAACATCACTTATATACTTATACATATGCTTACACACACACACATATATACATACACACACATATACACACATACATATACATACACACACACACATATACATATACTTACACATATATATACTTATAATTACACACTCACACATACTTATACACATACACACTCATACAGACATATGTATAAACACTCATACACACATATAGATACATATACTTACACACACACACACACATACACACACACATAAGCATACACACACATACATATATATAAACACACATACAGACATATATCTAAACGCACATACACACTCATACACACAATTATAATTGTTTCTACTTTTACACACACATACATATACGTACACACACACATACATATACATATACTTACACACACATACATACACACACATATATATACTTATAATTACACACACACACATACATAAGCATACACACACACATACATATATATAAACACACATACACACCACTCATACAGACATATATATAATCACACATATACACTCATACACACATATATATAATCACACATATACACTCATACACACATATATATAATCACACATATACACTCATACAGACATATATATAATCACACATATACACTCATACACACATATATATAATCACACATATACACTCATACAGACATATATATAATCACACATATACACTCATACACACATATATATAATCACACATATACACTCATACAGACATATATATAATCACACATATACACTCATACAGACATATATATAATCACACATATACACTCATACACACATATATAATTATAACAATTATTAACTTGAGGATCAGTAAAAGGTTGAAAATCTACAGAACGTTTCTCTATATAATAGCAGGGTGTAATAAACGTTTTATATAGTGGGGGTCACGGCTGGATTTACCATCAAGCACAAAACAATCATCTGCTTGAGGCATCTGGGGAAAGGGAGCACTGTTTCATTCAATTTAATTGTGTCTCGTTAAAAGAAAATTGCAGACTTTATATATGATGGTGGTGGTGGTGGGGAGGTCTCCATAATCTTTTAAGTACTTAAGGGACCTTAGGAGGATTTAATCTGACCTTGCTAAGGGAATAAACCCATTATATATATAATTGGTTGTAGCTGTTGCTTGATACAAATGTAGGAGTTTGCCTTAGCTATTTTATTCCCAGCTTGTCAAGGGTGATGGTTGATAGTGTAAGTGGTAGTATGTAGGGCAGGATTTAATAGGGGGCAGAGGGAGCAATTGCCCCAGGCCACCTGCAGTGGGGGTTCCCACCAGTGATGGATGTAGCAATTTATTTATACACTCTGTTGGGCTTTTTAGTTTTAGGATGGTTATATTTTTTTAATTTAATAGCTGTATGTATAATTTTTCAATTACTATATGCAAGTAAATTCAAATAGAATTGCATAGAAAGGTAAAAGAAAGCCTCAAATATGAGCAGTGGACAATTTGTGTCTAATTTGAATTACAGAAGATATTGATATATAAGTAATGCTACATATCGTTAGATAAATCTTTATATGTGAAGAGATGTGTAAGATGTTTGTAAGATCGAGAAAACCAAACGAGTATCAGCATTCATCTATAGATACCTAGTTATCTAATGACAGCAACAGTTGACTGATAAAATGACAAGTCAGTCAATCATATTGGTGGCCTCCCCACAGCACCGGTGGACAGAATGGAGAAGGCGTGCATCTCCCTTGTTGGCCTCAAGGGAAACGCCTTCTCCATTCAATTACTATTATTTGTGGCAAACTGAGTTTGCTATGTAAAATTGAGGGTGTGCTGTGTATTCTAATTCTTTTTTTTTTTGTATGAGGACGCCCCTCCCCCCAAAATCTGGAAGTGCCCTCCCCCCCATCCTGGTCTAAATCCAGCTCTGGTTGTATTAGGGTTATAATAAGTATCTGGCTCAGATGGTGGGCTTAGCAGCAATGTGGAAATATCTAAATATATGTCTAGAATTAGTATTAATATATGTGAAAGGCCAGTCCTACCATTAAGGCCAACTAAGGCGCAGGCCTCAGACGTGCTACCTTCAAAGTTAACTAGGCACCCACCTAGGGCACAGACCTTAGAGACGTGCTACCTTCAAAGTTAACTAGGCACCCACCTAGGGCACAGACCTTAGAGACGTGCTGTGCTACCTTCAAAGTTAACTAGGCACCCACCTAGGGCACAGACCTTAGAGACGTGCTACCTTCAAAGTTAACTAGGCACCCACCTAGGGCACAGACCTTAGAGACGTGCTACCTTCAAAGTTAACTAGGCACCCACCTAGGGCACATACCTTAGAGACGTGCTACCTTCAAAGTTAACTAGGCAACCACCTAGGGCACAGACCTTAGAGACGTGCTACCTTCAAAGTGAACTAGGCACCCACCTAGGGCACAGACCTTAGAGACGTGCTACCTTCAAAGTTAACTAGGCACCCACCTAGGGCACAGACCTTAGAGACGTGCTACCTTCAAAGTTAACTAGGCAACCACTAAATAAACACACGCAAACAGTTTATCTCAAAGACACGCGCAGACATAAACATCAACAACCACTTAAATTATTTCACTCCACCTCCTCCTCTCTCTCTCTCTCTCTCTCTCTCTCTCTCTCTCTCTCTCTCTCTCTCTCTCTCTCTCTTCCTCTCTCTCTCTCTCCACTGACTCAAATATGCATACGCATTCACACATTCACATATACACACATTCACACATACACACACATTCACATACACACATGCACACACATTCACATATACACATTCACACATATACACACATTCACATATACACATTCTCACATATACACACATTCACATAAACACATTCTCACATATACACACATTCACATATACACACATTCACATATACACATTCACATATACACATTCTCACATATACACACATTCACATATACACATTCACACATATACACACATTCACATATACACATTCTCACATATACACACATTCACATATACACATTCACACATATACACACATTCACATATACACATTCTCACATATACACACATTCACATATACACACATTCACATATACACATTCACATATACACATTCACATATACACATTCACATATACACACATTCACATATACACATTCACATATACACACATTCACATATACACACATTCACATATACACATTCACACATATACACACATTCACATATACACATTCTCACATATACACGTTCACATATACACATTCTCACATATACACACATTCACATATACACATTCACACATATACACACATTCACATATACACATTCTCACATATACACACATTCACATATACACACATTCACACATATACACACATTCACATATACACATTCTCACATATACACACATTCACATATACACATTCACACATATACACACATTCACATATACACATTCTCACATATACACACATTCACATATACACATTCACATATACACATTCACACATATACACACATTCACATATACACATTCTCACATATACACACATTCACATATACACATTCACACATATACACACATTCACATATACACATTCACACATATACACATATTCACATATACACATTCTCACATATACACACATTCACATATACACACATTCACACATATACACACATTCACATATACACATTCTCACATATACACACATTCACATATACACACATTCACATATACACACATTCACATATACACATTCTCACATATACACACATTCACATATACACATTCTCACATATACACATTCTCACATATACACATTCTCACATATACACACATTCACATAAACACATTCTCACATATACACACATTCACATATACACATTCACATATACACATTCACATATACACATTCTCACATATACACACATTCACATATACACATTCTCACATATACACACATTCACATATACACATTCACACATATACACACATTCACATAAACACAAACATACATGAAACTACACAAACATACCCACACACACATACAGAAAGAGGGGGAGAACAAGATATATATATATGGAGGCACATGGCTTAGTGGTTAGAGCATTGACCTTGCAATCGAAAGGTTGTGAGTTCAATTCTCAGACCGGGTGATGTGTTGTTTCCTTGAGCAAGACACTTTATTTCACATTGCTCCAGTTTACTCAGCTGTAGAAATGATATGATAGGGACTGGGGTCCCTATCATTCCACTACAAAGTGGTCGTGGAGGTGCCATGGCAAAAAGTACCCACCACTCACTGTAAATGAGGTTGGTGTTAGGAAGGGCATCCAGCTGTAGGAATCAAGCCAGAATCAGTTCCCGTATGAGCAAGACAAGGTCAGCCTACTGGCACTGCCCACAGTAGGACAACCCGTCTAATCCATGCTAGCATGGAAGAATGGACGTAAAACAGTGATGATGATGATAATGATATATATATATATATATATATATATATATATAAATGTATACGCAAACTCATATATGTATACTGAGTCATATACTTATATGCACACACACTCTCAAACACACACACACTCTCAAACACACACACACTCTCAAACACACACACACTCTCAAACACATACACACTCTCAAACACATACACTCTCTCAAACACATACACTGTCTCAAACACATACACACTTTCTCAAACACACACACACTCTCAAACACACACACACTCTCAAACACACACACACTCTCAAACACACACACACTCTCAAACACATACACACTCTCTCAAACACATACACACTCTCAAACACATACACACTCTCAAACACACACACACTCTCAAACACACACACTCTCAAACACACACACTCTCAAACACACACACACTCTCTCAAACACACACACTCTCAAACACATACACACTCTCAAACACACACACACTCTCTCAAACACACACACTCTCAAACACATACACACTCTCAAACACATACACACTCTCTCAAACACATACACACTCTCTCAAACACATACATACTCTCAAACACACACACACTCTCAAACACATACACACACTCTCTCAAACACATACACACTCTTCAAACACATACTCTCTCAAACACACACACACTCTCAAACACATACACACTCTCAAACACATACACACTCTCTCAAACACATACACACTCTCAAACACATACACACTCTCTCAAACACATACACACTCTCAAACACATACACACTCTCAAACACACACACTCTCAAACACACACACACTCTCAAACACATACACACTCTCAAACACACACACACTCTCAAACACACACACACTCTCAAACACATACACACTCTCAAACACATACACACTCTCAAACACATACACACTCTCAAACACATACACACACTCTCAAACACACACACACTCTCAAACACACACACACTCTCAAACACACACACACTCTCAAACACATACACACTCTCAAACACATACACACTCTCAAACACACACACACACTCTCAAACACATACACACTCTCTCAAGCACACACACACTCTCAAACACATACACACTCTCAAACACACACACTCTCAAACACATACACACTCTCAAACACATACACACTCTCAAACACATACACACTCTCAAACACATACACACTCTCAAACACATACACACTCTCAAACACATACACACTCTCAAACACACACACACTCTCAAACACATACACAATCTCAAACACATACACAATCTCAAACACATACACACTCTCAAACACACACACACACTCTCAAACACATACACACTCTCAAACACATACACACTCTCAAACACACACACTCTCAAACACATACACACTCTCAAACACATACACACTCTCAAACACATACACACTCTCAAACACATACACACTCTCAAACACATACACACTCTCAAACACACACACACTCTCAAACACATACACAATCTCAAACACATACACACTCTCAAACACATACACACTCTCAAACACATACACACTCTCAAACACACACACACTCTCAAACACACACACACTCTCAAACACATACACACTCTCAAACACATACACACTCTCAAACACACACACACACTCTCAAACACATACACACTCTCTCAAGCACACACACACTCTCAAACACATACACACTCTCAAACACACACACTCTCAAACACATACACACTCTCAAACACATACACACTCTCAAACACACACACTCTCAAACACATACACACTCTCAAACACACACACACTCTCAAACACATACACACTCTCAAACACATACACACTCTCAAACACACACACACACTCTCAAACACATACACACTCTCAAACACACACACACACTCTCAAACACATACACACTCTCTCAAGCACACACACACTCTCAAACACATACACACTCTCAAACACACACACTCTCAAACACATACACACTCTCAAACACACACACTCTCAAACACACACACACTCTCAAACACATACACAATCTCAAACACATACACAATCTCAAACACATACACACTCTCAAACACACACACACTCTCAAACACACACACACTCTCAAACACATACACACTCTCAAATACATACACACTCTCAAACACATACGCACTCTCAAACACATACACACTCTCAAACACATACACACACTCTCAAACACACACACACTCTCAAACACATACACACTCTCAAACACACACACACTCTCAAACACATACACACACTCTCAAACACATACACGCTCTCAAACACATACACACTCTCAAACACATACACACTCTCAAACACACACACACACACTCAAACACATACACAATCTCAAACACATACACAATCTCAAACACATACACATTCTCAAACACACACACACTCTCAAACACACACACACTCTCAAACACATACACACACTCTCAAACACACACACACTCTCAAACGCATACGCACTCTCAAACACATACACACTCTCAAACACATACACACACTCTCAAACACACACACACTCTCAAACACATACACACTCTCAAACACATACACACACTCTCAAACACACACACACTCTCAAACACATACACACTCTCAAACACACACACACTCTCAAACACATACACACACTCTCAAACACATACACACACTCTCAAACACATACACACTCTCAAACACACACACACACACTCAAACACACACACACTCTCAAACACATACACACTCTCAAACACACACACACTCTCAAACACATACACACTCTCAAACACATACACACTCTCTCAAACACATACACACACTCTCAAACACACACACACTCTCTAACTCACACACTCTCAAACACACACACACTTGCAAACACATACACACTCTCTCAAACACACACACACTCTCAAACACATACACACTCTCAAACACATACACACACTCTCAAACACATACACTCTCTCAAACACACACACACTCTCAAACACACACACTCTCAAACACATACACTCTCTCAAACACACACACACACACCCTCACAGAGTAATGTAAACATATAGACTTACACATAAACAACTACACATATATAAACACACACTGATGCATACACACGTACACACACATACACAGCATCTATCCGGTTTGTGAAGGCCATGGGCACTGTCCCTCCATCCTGTTACTCCAATAAACGGAAACACGCATCTAGCCATATCGAGATAGATATAAACATATATACACACATATACACACGCAATCATCGTCATCATCATCATCATCATCATCATCATCATTTATCGTCCATCTTCCCTGCTACCAAGGGTTAGACATACATATAATATATATATATATATAATACATATATATATAAACCTAACATGTATATGCGCACACACACATATATATATAAACATAACATGTATACACATACACACAAACACACCCATATATATATATATATATATATAATGTATAGGTAGATAGATAGGCAGATAGATATAAACACATCATGTATATATACCAGATGAATACATATATGTGTACACACACATATATCAAACACATAAACATAGATATAACATATACCTCTTGTATACAGATACATATGCATATATACATATAAACATATCACATGTATACACACACATACCATCACATACCCCCCCCCCCCCACACACACACATAGACCTATCACATTACATATATACATACATGTGCTACACTAGCATACACATTTAATAATAAACATGAGTAAAAAAAAAAACTCCTTATTTTAAGAGCGGAACAAGTAATATTAGGTTTCTTTAGCAAAGTTTAACACAGCTAGGCTTGTAGATTAGATATGTGTACAAATGCCATATAACGACTATACACTTTGTTAGCACTCAGATAGGCTTTACTCCACACATGTTCAAACTATGTCTCATTGAGTCAGTAATTGTAAGCAAATGGGTTTATGGGGAATACTCACTATAACTTCATCAATATATATATATATAATCATCATCATCATCATCATCATCATCGTTTAACGTCTATCTTCCACGCTAGCATAGGTTAGACGGAAATTGTCCCACTTGAGGCAAGATTGGTCGGGTGACCTTGTCTCGCTCGTATAGGACTAGCTGGCAGGTTTTCTACGGCTGGATGCCCCTCCTAACACCAACCACATTTACAGTGTGGACTGGGAGCGTTTTACCATGTTACCTACACAACCACATTACAGCGTGGGCTGTGTGTTTTTTTGTTGTGACACCTACACGACCTCATTATTTTGGACTGGATGTTGTGGTACCAACATAACTTTACAGAGAAAAGGGTGATATCTTTGACACTACACAGTAATACAGAAGACCCGCCTTGCCTATGTACAGAGTGAAACCTACAGTCAGTAGGCACCTCTTAACCAAATATACACCCCATCCAACTACCCCCCTCCCCCCATCAACACCACCCCTTTCTCTGTAAAGTTATGTTTGTACCACAACATCCAGTCCTAAATAAATGAGGTCGTGTAGGTGTCATGATAAAAAAAATACACAGTCCATGCTGTAATGTGGCCGTGTAGGTAACACGGTAAAAACCTCCCAGTCCACACTGTAAACGTGGTTGGTGTTAGGAAGGGCATCCAGCCGTAGCAAACCTGCCAGACAGACCTATATGAGCGAGACGGCAAATCTTGCCTCAATTGAGACAATTTCCGTCTAAACCGATGCTAGCGTGGAAGATAGACGTTAAACGATGATGATGATGATGATGATGATATATGTATGTATGTATGTAAAATGTAAACAGAAATAACTACACAAACGGTACAGTATATGGAACGAATATATTAGTTTAACGCTTGAAATAGCAGGAAGAGGGTCTTAACGTTTCAGGCGCTAGTCCATCATCAGAAGAAAAAAATGAGAAATTAGAAAGATAGAAGGGACGGGCAGGGCAGAATCGGAAAAAAATGTTTTTACAGAAAAATAACAAATCCATTCATGTTGCCATCGCTTGGAAGAAGACCAAAATCCAAAGAGGGCTTGATAAAGATTATATATATATATATATATATATATATATATAAAAGTATATGTAAACCTGTAGAGCAAATATCTATTATTAGTACAGAGTAAAGTTTAAGCAAAGAATCACTGCTTTCACCCTATCACGGGATCTTAAACTTTAATCTGTACTAATAATATATATATATATGTATATATATTTCGTTTCTGAATTTGTTTAGCAAGATTCTTTATCTGAAAACGTGTGTTGAAACCGATATTGTTATGCTTTGGGAGGGTCATGTTGCCAATAAGAAACACACGCACCAGTTGCTTTCACTCCAATTTATTATAAATTAAATTTATAAATTTAAGAATTTATAAATTTCCGGTTGGTTGGTTGGTTCCATAACCGGACGGTTGTTCATATATTGTCAAAGTTCTTTCATCACACATTCTGTGACCTCTTCAGTGACTGGGGATTCTTTTCTTTGTTTTTGTGCCTCTTTTTTGTTCTGTCCTACGCCATCTTGTTTTTGTTATATATATATAGCATCATCATCTTCATCACCGTTTTACATCCATTTTTCCATGCTAGAATGGGTCAGACGAGTTCTTTGCTGTTGTGGGCAGTGCCTGGTTGGGTGATCATGTCTTGTTCATACAGAACTGGATGCCTTTCCTAACAGTAACCTCATTTACAGTCAGCACTGGGTGGGGTCATACTGCCTATATGCTTCAGCTTCGGCTTGTACCCGTGGGAAGTCAGGTCTTCTGTATTACTGCGTAACGCCAGAGGTCTCGGTCTATAACTTCTATGGGTGACCCTGAGCCAATCCTCTGTGAAACACATGGAATGGGTCGATACACAATAAAAAACTAAATACATGTAAATGAAACATGTTTTTTCTTTCATCATCATCATCATCTTCGTTTAACGTCAATTTTCCATGCTAGCATGGGTTAGACATATATATAAATACATATATATATAAATCTCTATATATAAATACATATATATATATATATATATATATATATATATATATATATATATATATATATATATATATATATATATATTGTTATACTTAGGGAGGGTCATGTTGCCAATAAGAAACACATGCACCAGTTGCTTTCACTTCAATTATTATAATAAATTTATAAATTTATAAATTTCTGGTTGGTTGGTTGGTTCCACAACCAGATAGTTGTTTATATATTGTCACAGTTCTTTCGTCACACACTCTGTGACCTCTTCATCACACACTCTGTGACCTCTTCAGTGACTGGGATTCCTTTCTTTGTTTCTGTGCCTCTCCTTTGTTCTGTCCTACGCCATTTTGTTTCTGTGTGTGTGTTGTGTGCTCAGTCTGCGCATGCGCCACATCCGGGTGTCTGTGTGTGTTTATGTTCATTTATTTATTTGTTTATCTACATGTTACTGGTTGGTTGTTTGTTCTATGTGTGTGTGTGTTTTCATTTTGTCCTTAATTGTAAGTTGTGATGTTGCTGTTCCACTCATATTTTCTATTTAATTTTGGTTGTAATTCTTTTATGTTTATTGCCTCTGTAATTTGTCTAAACATTGCGTCTTTTCTGTGTGTAGATTCTATTTTTATTTCTATGTTCTCTAATTTACCCTTGTGTTCTATTTTAGCATGTTGGTAGAGTATAGATGATTCTTTACTATCTTGAAGGTCTCGCCAGTGTTCATTTATCCGTTCTCCTACGCTACGAGCTGTCTCACCTATGTACACTATATTTTTGTCTCTACATTGTCCTTCAGTACATCTTATGCTATACACTACATTTCTAGTTTTGCAGTTAATATGGGGGCTTATTTTACAGGTTATACATTTCTTATCTATACATGAGGGTCTTTGAAAAGGGTATGTCTTGCTAATAAGTGTTTTTATGGAGGTACCTGGTCTTTCTACTATCTTAATATTGAGTTTATGTTTGTTTAGGGCCCTTCTAAATTTGTAAGCTAATTCCCCTCTAGGGGTTGTATCGATGAACATTACACTCTGGTATTTATTGCTATCATACCATAAGTTTATTCTATTAGCCCTGTTCCTAGTTCTTTCTATTCTATTCCAAAATGTGCTCCTATACAAGGGGCAGGTCCCATTTATGTCATTATTTACCATTTTTTCCCATTTGGTTCTGGCTCCTCTATACACTCTGATTGTATCTCTCTGATTGTAGCCAGAGAACTGCATACGGTGGATGAAGTGTTGTATGTGTCTCTCTAGTTCTTCGGGGTTGCACATGCGAGATACAATCAGAGTGTATAGAGGAGCCAGAACCAAATGGGAAAAAATGGTAAATAATGACATAAATGGGACCTGCCCCTTGTATAGGAGCACATTTTGGAATAGAATAGAAAGAACTAGGAACAAGGCTAATAGAATAAACTCATGGTATGATAGCAATAAATACCAGAGTGTAATGTTCATCGATACAACCCCTAGAGGGGAATTAGCTTACAAATTTAGAAGGGCCCTAAACAAACATAAACTCAATATTAAGATAGTAGAAAGACCAGGTACCTCCATAAAAACACTTATTAGCAAGACATACCCTTTTCAAAGACCCTCATGTATAGATAAGAAATGTATAACCTGTAAAATAAGCCCCCATATTAACTGCAAAACTAGAAATGTAGTGTATAGCATAAGATGTACTGAAGGACAATGTAGAGACAAAAATATAATGTACATAGGTGAGACAGCTCGTAGCGTAGGAGAACGGATAAATGAACACTGGTGAGACCTTCAAGATAGTAAAGAATCATCTGTACTCTACCAACATGCTAAAATAGAACACAAGGGTAAATTAGAGAACATAGAAATAAAAATAGAATCTACACACAGCAAAGACGCAATGTTTAGACAAATTACAGAGGCAATAAACATAAAAGAATTACAACCAAAATTAAATAGAAAATATGAGTGGAACAGCAACATCACAACTTACAATTAAGGACAAAATGAAAACACACACACACATAGAACAAACAACCAACCAGTAACATGTAAATAAACAAATAAATAAATGAACATAAACACACACAGACACCCGGATGTGGCGCATGCGCAGACTGAGCACACAACACACACACACAGAAACAAAATGGCGTAGGACAGAACAAAGAAGAGGCACAGAAACAAAGAAAGGAATCCCAGTCACTGAAGAGGTCACAGAGTGTGTGACGAAAGAACTATGACAATATATAAACAACTATCTGGTTGTGGAACCAACCAACCAACCGGAAATTTATAAAGTTATAAATTTATTATAAATTTACTATAATAAATTGAAGTGAAAGCAACTGGGGCGTGTGTTTCTTATTGGCAACATGACCCTCCCTAAGTATAACAATATCGGTTTCAACACACTATTTCAGATAAAGAATCTTGCTAAACAAATTCAGAAACGAAATAATATATATATATATATATATATATATATATATATATATATATATATATATATATATATATATATGGAGGCACATGGCTTAGGCTTAGTGGTTAGAGCATTGGCCTTGCAATCGAAAGGTTGTGAGTTTCTCAGACCGGGTGATGTGTTGTTTCCTTGAGCAAGACACTTTATTTCACATTGCTCCAGTTTACTCAGCTGTAGAAATGAGAAGATAGGGACTGGGGTCCCTATCATTCCACTGCAAAGTGGTCGTGTAGGTGCGACGGCAAAAAATCACCCAGCACTCACTGTAAATGAGGTTGGTGTTAGGAAGGGCATCCAGCTGTAATAATCAAGCCAAAATCAGTTACCGTCCCACCCTTGCAAGCAGGGAAAAAGCGGACGTAAAATGAAATGATATATATATATATATATATATAAACATACATACACACACATACATTACTTTGTCTGCAGCCACACTGTCAATTTAGATACAACCAATACAACACATTGTTTGGGGGCATGATGTTTATATATGTTGTGGTTGAGTATGTAAGGATCCCTCGTAATATATCACTTTGTCTGCGGTTAGGGAACCCTGCTAATTTATGTATGTAGAGGACCCCCCCCCCACCCCCGTAAAATGATGTTGCATTTATAGTGGTACAGCACATATCGCATAGTATATATTGTACTGCACAAATAATGGTACTGCATATCAATTATTGCACATACAATACTGCACATACTATTGCATAACTAGTACTGCACATCTAGTACTGGTAAATATGAAGCGAAGTCTCGCTACAAATATATGATACTACATACACATACATACACACAGTGTTTGTGTGTGTGTATATATATATATACTAGCAGAGGTACCCGGCGTTGCTCGGGTATTAAATAGCAGTTGTGTATACCATTTATATCAATACTTCAGTGCTGCTTAGAAAACTATACTTTTACAAAATCATCGGCTTTTTCCAAAAGAGGGTTCCTGCCCCTAGGGGTCCCCTACTCAATATGTGCCAATTCTGAGAGTTCATATTCATCTGTAGGAAAAACGTAGCCCATGTATCAAGTTTTGTGAAAATCGGTTGCTAACTCCAGAAGTTATGACGTTTTGTTGCATTGCACTGCAGTTCTTCAGTCGACTCCAAGGAAGTGGTTAAAGGGGGTTATCTGCCGGGAGGCCCTATAATGAATATCTGGAAAAATGAAATTGCCCATGACCATCCGGAGTACATAAGTAACCTATGTCTTAAGTTTGGTGAAAATACTGTAGAAATGCATAAGCTTTATACACGCATCCGCTCGTGTGTATGGGGGGGGGGGTATGTATTTGTGTGTGCGTATGTATGTGTATGTCCGTCGGGGCATATGTATGTACTGGCCTAAATCTTCACTATTTACTTTTACTATTTTAATAACTTCTGTCATTTTCGTTTTCAATTTTATTTACATCATTTTTAAACTCCGGTGCTGGAAATCATTCTGTTATGTTAAATAGAATATTAGTCTAATGACTCCATTTATACCATAAACTTGGTCTTGTCTTTGCATGAAATTGTTCTTCTCGATCCATATAACGACGTATTATCCTCGCTTTTTTCCCCATTCATTGCCAGGGAACGTCTTCACGAACCAAAATATCGTCTTTCTGTTTTCGTTCGGTTGCAACGTTTCTCGAAATATTGACTTCTGCGTTCACAGATTACTCTCAGTTCAATTTGAATGGGGAATTCCTGTTTCATCGATTTTCTCCGTAACCATGGAAGCTTGTACACTAAAAGTCGACCCAACGCCTCCTCGGGTCATTCTACATAACTGTGTAAATTTTCGCTGCATTCCACCAAACCGTTTCAACGTTTATCCGACTACACTTACTTAAATATACAATGTCCGACCACTTCCAATTTATATAGTAGATATATATATTGCATCGAGCCTAGAACCCTCTGGTAAAGTTTCAACCCAATAATAACTGTTAATTATTATTATTAATATATATATATATATCATGTTTAATATAGAAATGTCTTCTACAAGACTAGAACTGTTTCATTCAAATGAAATCCTCTCCAATTGAACCCAGGACTCATATATATACGAGTGCTCCAGCCTGCATACTGAGGTGTTGGTATATACATATACATATATAATATATGTATATACATATATATATACATATATATATACATACATATATATATATATATATATATATATATATATATATATATATATATATATATATATATATATATATATATATATATATATATATATATTAGGCTTCTGCATAAACTGGAAATATTCTCCGAATTTGTAGAAAACTTATAATGAAACAATTGTTTGGAAAGAGAGATATATTTTAACTTTAATTATATCTCATAAAATAATACAACTGGCTTTTCCACATAATACATATTGTTAGCACCCCAAACACTTAAATTGGGTTTATATTAAAATATAACCTAATGTTTGTTGAGTGAGATGGTTACCAGTCAGAGATTAGCTTTAAACTATCTCCGTTATTGTATTAATATTTTACTCTTGATTGGCCAGAGGTGTTTATTTCCAGGTACCTTATAAATTTGACTTTCCGTATTTATTACTGTTGTGCGATATTGTGGTTTTTATTGGTTGTAACTTCTCTGTTTTTTAGCCTAAGAAAATATATATATGCCTATGTATATAATTACATGCATACATTTATTTTTTTTAATTAATTGAGTTCTTTACACGAGGAATTGATATTAGTTTTGAAATAACTAATTAACCCGCGTGTGTTTTATATTTTACTCTTAATTCGGCCGGAGATTTACATTCCCATTTGCCCTTTAAAGCATAACTTTCCGTATTTACTACGGTTACGAGATGCGGTTTTTTATTCAGGTACAACCTCTGTTTTTAGCCTAAGAAAATATCTATATGCGTGTGTAATTTATACACGCATATATTTATTTTTTTAATTTCCATTGAGTTCTTAACACGTTGGATTGATAATGTTTTCGAAAAAACTGATTAACCCGCGTGTATATTATTATTTTTTTCCTCCTTTCGTGGATCGTAGTTGTCTCCCTTTCCCGCTTAGTGACGCTATAATACTTCCTCAGTCAAAAACTGCTGGAATTTCAAATTTGCCGGTCATTCGATGCGGGAAGGAGTAACTTAACGGACACGATTTTTGACTGTGGTAAGAAATGTTTTTCTTATATCAAAGTTTATTGGGCTTCCACTGATGATTTATAAACGCCCACCTAAATATATTCTTACATGAATATATATTAGGCTTCTGCATAAACTGGAAATATTCTCCGAATTTGTAGAAAACTTATAATGAAACAATTGTTTGGAAAGAGAGATATATTTTAACTTTAATTATATCTCATAAAATAATACAACTGGCTTTTCCACATAATACATATTGTTAGCACCCCAAACACTTAAATTGGGTTTATATTAAAATATAACCTAATGTTTGTTGAGTGAGATGGTTACTAGTCAGAGATTAGCTTTAAACTATCTCTGTTATTGTATTATATATATATATATATATATATATATATATATATATATATATATATATATATATATTATCATCATCTTTTAACGTCCATTTTTCCATACTAGCATGGGTTAATATATATAAGACTCGTAGACTGTAGTCATGTAACATTAATCCTGATTCTAAATCTAAACTTAATTCTAACATTAACTCTCATACAGTCACCTTTCTACACCTCTATCTTCACTAAAACAATAAATCAAAACATAAACCGTTTTTAAACAAGTTTTATCTACTTAATTGTATTTTATTACATTCTAGCTTCTCCCTCTCAGTTTCTTATAGCTAACTCTTCTTACCTTTCCCTCATCTGCAAAAAAACTACAAAACCCAATCCGCTTTTCTAAAAAATAAATCATACACAAAACACCACCAGTTTTGTAAGAGATGTCAACATGAATGGACCTGTTATTTTTATCAATTCCAAAGACATTTTTTCCAAATCCAACCTGCCTGTCTCCTCAATCTATCTTATTTCTCATTCTTTCTTCTGATGAAGGGCTATCTTCCAAAACGTTAAGACCCTCTTCCTGCTATATCAAGCGTTAACCTAATATATCCCTTCCATATACTGTACCGATTGTGTTGGTCTTTCTGTTTACCTTTTATATACATATATAGTATGTATATACAGTATGTAGGAAAGGTGTAGGTAGGAACTCCATCTTCTGCCCCAAATGCAAACAATGGGTATACAAGAGATGTAGTGGGATCTCAGGAAGCTTAACTAAGAATGTAGGCTTCACATGTAGCAGCTGGGACAGCAAGCTGCAAACAGCCACAGGAAACAAGCACCAGCAAACTCTGGGAGGGCTCTGTAGAAACAGTAGACAGCTACTGCTACCTAGGTGACCGAATTAGCAGCGGAGGTGGGTGTTCGGAAAGTACAATAACTAAGGTAAGAACGGGATGGAAGAAGTTCAGGGAGCTACTGCCACTGCTAGCAGCAAAAGGCTTTTCCCTCAAAATGAAAGGCAGACTATACGACCTCATTTATTTAGGACTGGATGTTGCGGCACCAACATAACTTTACATTGAAAGGGGTGGTGTAGATGGGGGTTGGGTAGGGGTAGTTGGATGGGGGTGGGGGTAGTGGGATGGGGTGTATTTTTGGTTAGGAGGTGCCTACTGACTAGGTTTCGCTTTGTTCTTAGGCAAGGCAGGTCTTCTGTATTACTGCGTAGCGCCAAAGATCTCGGTCCAGTGACATTGTCTTAGAGAGGTGTAAGTGTGTAAGGTTGGAATTTATCAAATCGTCCCAGGTTTTTCTGGGTCTGCCATCTATATATATACATTGAGTAGCTTCCATCTATATATAGTAGCTATATTTAGTAGCTACCATCTATATATATACATTGAGTAGCTTCCATCTATATATAGTAGCTATATTTAGTAGCTACCATCTATATATATACATTGAGTAGCTTCCATCTATATATAGTAGCTATATTTAGTAGCTACCATCTATATATATACATTGAGCCTTTTCTCTTACTGGTAATTGGCTAATGCTTAGTACTACCCCCCTCCCCCATATTTATAATTATATATAAACCATATATAAGTATAAATATTATTATTATTACTATATATATATATATATATATATGTAAAGTGGTTGTGTAGGGGACACAACTGTAAATGTGGTTGGTGTCAGGAAGGGCATCCTGCTGTAGAAATCTAGCCAGAAATAGTCCTATATGAGCAAGACATTGTTACCCCACCCAACTTTCCCCTAATGGGACAAACCTGTATAGCCAATGCTAGTGTGGAAAATAGATGTTAAACGACGATGATGATCCAACAGACCTATTAACAAAGGTGATCCAGTAGGGACAACCCTGTTGCTCCCTGGTAAACTCTATATGTGAAAATGGGTGTAGTGTCCTGTAGGTTGTAAGCCATTGATTCCTAACCTGTTTTGTGTCATCACCCACTTTCACATGGAAACATTTTCCACCCCCCCCCCCCTGTATAGTAAATGTGTGATGCGCATGGAGGATGACCGCAGGGTAAAGAAGTGCCCAGAAATGCAAGTAGAAGGAAGACTCAGTAGAGGAAAACCATGAAAAACATGGGCGGAGGTGGTGAGGGCAGACCTCAGATCGCTGAAGCTCATGGAGGAACATGACAAGTGGAGAGATACTGTGCTGAATAGGACCCATCCTAGAGAAAAGCGGGCGCAAAATGATGATGATGATGATACCAAAAATGTTTGGTAAAAGTTTGTTACTGTTTCATTATTCCCATTTAGCGGTGGATTGGCAGAATCGGTAGAGTGTCACACACCATGCTTTGCAGCATAAAGTTATAGCCCTTTACGTTCTGAGTTCAAATCCTGCCGAGGTTAACTTTGCCTTTCATTCTTACAGGGTCGATAAAATAAAGCACCAGTAATGTACTGGGGTAATTGTGCCAAAAGTAGAAACAATTATTCCCATTTAGCCTGCTGTTCTTTTTATACAAGTTCTTTCCATATTTCCTTTAAATTTTTTTAACACACAAAACCCTATATCGTCCACAAAAACTTTCCATTCACCCACCATTTTCTGTTCAGTTGCTCATTGTTCACCCAACAGCTGAAATTGTCCACCAGAGGGTGGTGTCACCCAGGTTGGGAAACCCTGTTGCAGACCTTTGTTTTATTCTTTGGGGATTCCACTGCAATCAGACTTGGACACAATGCAGCAATTGATCACGGACTGGCAACTCAAGTTGGTTGTGGACAAGTGTACTACCATGCACAATACTCCCCCCACAACACTAATATCAAGGAGTCTTCTTGTGAACGTGACCTGGGCATTACTGTCAGCAGCGATTTGCGTTGGACGAAGCACGTCTCTAAAATTGTCAAAAAGGCCGAGAGTGTCTTAGCATCACACAGCAAGACCTTTGTCAGCTGCTCTCCAGCTATCTATTTAAAGCTGTATATAGCTATTGTGCGGCCACACTTAGGATTTGCATCACCAGTCTGGAACCCCTACCTTGCTCAGAACATTGATCGCCTGGAAACTGTTCAGAGACGTGCAACCAAGCGAATACCCTCCATCAGGCATCTACCATACTCTGAACGCTTTGCTTCCCTGGGCATGGATACATTGAAGCTCCGACATCTGGCAACTGACTTGGTAAACACCCACAAAATTATTAACCATCTTGCCAACAACAACCCTGAGTACCTTTGATTCCCATGTGTCTAACATACGTGGGCATGCCTACAAAATCAGAAAACAGCACAGCTCCCATGACTTTCAGAAACATTTTTTTACGCTCAGAGTTGCTGAAGCATGGAACAAACTACCTGCGTCAGTTATTAGCTGTCGAGACACTGCATCCTTTAAAACCTCCATGCTTCCTGAGATTCACCAACACTACACCTGATGTCCCCCCTCCATACACCACACACTTGAATTTCATGACTCATACACTGTTCATTTCCCTGACATTTGTACATTATTCTATGTACTATACATGCACCGAGCACTGTACACAATAATTTCATTATTATTATTATTATAAAAATGTTAACTTTGCCTTTCATCCTTATGGGGTTGATAAAATAAAGTACCAGTAATACACTGGGTAATTGCTGGCCTTGTGCCAAAAGAAGAAACAAGTATTATAAAAATGGTTAATGTACTTTGGATGATGGAATAACAGAATAATGGAATGACAGAATGTCTACACCATGCCACCATTCCACCATTCCTTCTGCAACACTCAATAAACAACATGAAAATAAATGAAAGTTATAGTTCACACCTGTGCAGGTGTAAATGGCCTCTAACTAATTTGCATCTGATAGGAGATTTCTTGTGTGTTTAAGTATAGAGGGGTCACCTCACTCCTGCTATTTTATTACAGCTCACACCTGTGTAGGTGTAAATGGCCTCTAACTAGGTTGCATCTGACAGGAGGTTTCTTGTGTGTTTAAGTATATGGGGTTATCTCACTCCTGCTATTTTTGTAACAGTTAACACCTGTAGAGGTGTAAGTGGCTTCTAACTAGGTTGTACCTCATTGGTTTGAGTGTTTTAACAATAGGGGTGCAAGAGGTCCCAGATGAGCCCCATCAGTTTTTTAATGACAGTGCCCCAGCATGGCCATAGCTTGTTAGCTGGAACACATAAAGTAATAAAAGGGTCCACCTCTACCATGTTATTACAGCTCACACCTATGTATGTTTAGCTGACCTCCTATGAGGTTGTATCTCACAGCTTTCTGAGTGTTTTAATGATACAGGGTCCACCTCTACCATGTTGTTACTGGTCACACCTATATAGGTTTAGCTGATATCCTACAAGGTTGTATCTTATATGAGGTTTCTCGGGTATTTTAATGATAGGGTCCCCAGTCCTATCAAGTTGTTACTGTTCATGATTGCATAAATTCAGCTGGCACCTTACAAGGTTGTATCTCATAGGATTCTTGGCTATTTAATGAGGACTTAGGACTAAACCAAAAACTAAATTGACACTAAAACCGAGAATTGAACTGAGACTAAAACCAAGGACTAAACTAAGAATAAAACCAAGGACTAAACTGAGACTAAAACCAAGGACTAAACTAAGGATAAAACCAAGGACTAAACTGAGAATAAAACCAAGGACTAAACTGAGAATAAAACCAAGGACTAAACTGAGGACTAAAATGAGAATAAAACCAAGGACTAAACTGAGGACTAAACTAAGGACTAAACTGAGGACTAAATTGAGGTCTACATAGATCAGCTGTCTCTTGTTAGAGAACGTAGAACTGGTAAAATTGTGTCACAGGCTTGTTGGGAGTAGAAGTTGAGTTGACGTGATGGTGGTGGTGTTGTAAATAGTGGTGGTGATGGTAGTGGTGTTGGTGGTGGTAGTAGTAGTGGTAGTAGTAGTAGTGGTGGTAGTAGAAGTGGTAGTAGTAGGTTAATGTGACACTCAACTGAGAGGTACACAAGATCGATAAGAAATAGAAATAGTTAATGGTCTGTATGTATCCCACGCAAATCAATAACTAAAGAGACAGATATATATATATGTACACGTGTATGTGTATATGTATGTGCATGTATATATATATATATGTGTGTGTGTATATATATATGTGTGCATGTATATATATGTGTGTGTGTGTGTGTATATATATATATGTATATATATGTGTGTGTGTGTGTGAGTATGTATGTATATATGTGTTGGTGTGTGTATACATGTGTGTGTGTGTGTGCGCTCGCTTGGGTGAGTGTAGAGAGAGAGGAAGGGAGAGAAGGAGATGCATGTGTGTGTGTATATATATATTGTATGTGTGTACACTTGAGGGAGAGAGAGAGAGAAGGGAAGTAGAGACAGAGAAGAGAGAGGGGGAGACATAGAAGGGAGAGAGAGAGAGAGAAGTGAAATTATTTCCAAATATATTCTCCTCTATAAAACAGAACTTATATTAACATATTTATTTTAGCCCTAAGATGCCCCTGGATGGTGGGTTGGTGTTGACAAGGGGTGATGTGTTGGGTAGAGGTGGTGTATTGGTGTTTATGGGTTGTTAATGAAATGTGTAAGGGGGTAGGGTTAAAGTGTGTGTGTATATATTTGTATTTGTGGGGGTGTATATAGTGTTGATATATCTACATACACATGTACATAGGATTTGTAATACATGTGTTTCTCACTATGAATAGGAATATATACATCTTAGTATGTATGCATGTATGTTTGTATGTGTATGTATATATGTATGTATGCATATATGAATGTAAGTATGTATCTATGCATGTGTGTATATATGTCTCATGGTTGGGTCGTTGGCGACTAAACTGGCAACCCCACCAAGGTTTCTTGGTGAGGAGGGTGACTTTGGACATCCTGCAGGACTAAAAACAAAACCTGTCAAAGGGCAAAGGAGCTCTTAAGAGTCAATGGCCATCCAAAATCACTGGGAGAGATGACCCCTTAGCCTTTGTCAAGGCAGAATTCTAGGAGAAGGAAAACTCTGATATAACACCTGCAACCCTGATGGTATCCAATGATGTTGACTTGTTCTTCTTTTTGGTAAATATCATCTTGGTTAAGAGAGTGGGACTGGCTTTGTGCAGTGCCTTTGTTCACTATAAAAGCTTCACGGCACAGGCATTGCTTTATATCTGGAGATCTCTCTGCACTTGTCGTCACATGGTACCATGGGCCCAGCACTATGTGTCAATAATTGTCACAAGTGTAGTGTTTGTACCAGAATTTTCAAGTCGCTGGCTGGACTAAAAAGTCACACTCGTTCAGCGCATCGGTAGGGGTTCTCCTACATGGATATAAAGTAGTGGCCGTACTCGAAAACGAGTTGGCAGCCACCATATATATATGTATGAATGCATGTATGTATGTGAATGTATATATGTATGCATATATGAATGCATGTATGTATATATGCATATATGTATATATGTATGTGTATGTATGTACATATGTATGTGTATATATATATATATATATATATGAATGCATGTATGTATATATGTATGTGTATATATATATATATATATATATATATATATATATATATATATATATATATTAATAAGAGGAATTCCAACTTTGTCTGATTTACTTGTTTTATTTACAATCCTTTAAAATTTATAATGGTATTATAATGAAATAGTATGATAGAATATTAAATTCTAAGTGTTATTTGAACAAGTACTTTCATGCTTTCGCAATCTTCAGGTCCATAATATGTGGTGACAGTCAAGTTTGCAATTTTCAACTGTTGAACAAAGTTGGAATTCCTCTTATTAATTTAATCTTCTATACACAATCATACACACCCGTGTATATTTATCTATCTCTCTCTCTCTCTATATATATATATATATATGCATGAATGCATGTATGTATGTATATGTATGTATATGTATATGTATGTATTGAAAGTATCATCCACCAACGATGTTTGCAATGGACTGGACACTTCTGCAGAATGAAGGACAATCGAATCCCAAAATAACTAACTTTTGTATGATGAGCGTTGCAAAGGTAAGAGGCGATCGGTGTCTCTTTTGAATTGGTGTGCCCTGAGTGTGGAAAGATTTGCGTATGCAAATCTGGTCTCAGGAGCCACAGTCACAGCCATGCTCAAAGAGAACCAGTGAACTATGATCTCCACTGCACTGTGAGGGTTCACAGGCAACCTGATGCAAAACCTGAGGCCAGGGAGATCCATAGTTGTTGTCAATGAGCTAAGGAGTGCAAGTCTCTAGTAGGCTTGAAAAGCCATATCCGAGCGTCACACATCTGAATCTGACAAGTGATTGCAATACTCTCAGCGTGAGTTTTCAGCCATCATTTATGTATGTATATATGTATGTATGTATGTATGTATGTATGTATGTATGTATGCATGTATGCATATATCTATGTATATTTATATGTATGTATGTATAAGTAGTTTTATATACTAATTGTAAAACTGGGAACCATTCTTAATGAATTTTACAGCATTTGTTGCACTCGTTTCCTAAGAATTCTTAAAGAACGGAACAGAACTAACTCTGGAAGTGTCATCAAATATATATATATATATATATATATATATATATATATATATGTATATATATATACAGCATATTGTCATCTGTTAGTGACATTTTATACACACATATGTATTTATATATGTATATATATATGTGTGTGTGTGTATCTACATGTATATATCTATATATCTTTATATGCGTGTGTTTATGTATGTATGTCTATATGTATATATATATATATGTACAGCTATCAGAGACCTTGTGTCTACAAAAGAAATCAATAATTCACTTTTATTTAATTGCACTGGAAGTTGCACATAAACACTTGAACGCTACCATTACTAGCATCACTATCATAAACACTTGAACGCTACCATTACTACTATCACTATCATAAACACTTGAACACTACCATCAGCACCATCACCATCATAAACACTTGATCACTACCATCACCACCATAAACACTTGAACACTACCATCACTATCATAAACACTTGAACACTACCATCACTATCATAAACACTTGAACACTACCATCACTACCATCACCATCATAAACACATGAACACTACCATCACTATCATAAACACTTGAACACTACCATCACCATCATAAACACTTGAACACTACCATCACTATCATAAGCACTTGAACGCTACCATCACTACCATCACTATCATAAACACTTGAACACTACCATCACTACCATCACCATCATAAACACATGAACACTACCATCACCATCATAAACACTTGAACACTACCATCACCACCTAAAATATCATAAACACTTGATCACTACCATCAGCACCATCACCATCATAAACACTTGAACACTACCATCAGCACCATCACCATCATAAACACTTGAACACTACCATCACTACCATCACCACCATAAACACTTGAACACTACCATCAGCACCATCACCATCATAAACACTTGAACACTACCGTCACTACCATCACCACCATAAACACTTGAACACTACCATCACTACCATCACCACCATAAACACTTGAACACTACCATCATAAACACTTGAACACTACCATCACCACCATCACTATCATAAACACTTGAACACTACCATCACTACCATCACCATCATAAACACTTGAACACTACCATCCCTACCATCACCATCACTACCATCACCATCATAAACACTTGAACACTACCAACACCATCATCACTATAATAAACACTTAACCACTTCCATCACACATAAACACTTAACCATCACCATTGAATACATAAACACTTAACCACCACCATCACACATAAACACTTAACCACCACCATCACATAAACACTTAACCCTCACCATCACACATAAAGACTTAACCCTCACCATCACACATAAACACTTAACCATCACCATCACATAAACACTAAACCACCACCATCACACATAAACACTTAACCACCACCATCACATAAACACTTAAACCCTCACCATCACACATAAAGACTTAACCCTCACCATCACACATAAACACTTAACAATCACCATCATAATTACCATCATACGCATTTAACTCATCACCACCACACACACACATAAACACCCCTATTACTATAATCCACACGCATACAGAAACTCACATATGTAAACACTTCTACTACAACAATCCACATATACACACACACACACAGAAGCACACATACATAAACACCACTACTACATAAACCCCCCCACACACACATATACACACACACACAAACATACACAAACACCACTACTACAACAATCCACACACACACACACACACATACATAACACCACTACTACATAACCCCCCCCCCCCCCCACACACACACATATACACACACACACATATACACACACACACACATATACACACACATATACACACACACATACATAAACACCACTACTACAACAATCCATACACACACATACACACACACCAATATATATATAAACACCACTACTACAACAACCCCACACATACATACGCACACACACACAGTCACACACACACCACCACCACCACCACTGCCGCTATTAAAATCCACACAATCCACACACACACACACACATACACACACACAAACCCCACCACTACTAAAATCCACACAACACACAAATACATACATAGTCACACACACACATACACATACACACACACCGCCATTAAAATCCACACAACACACACATATAGTCACACACATACATACATAGTCACACACACACACATATAGTCACACATACACACATAGTCACACACACACACACATATAGTCACACACATACATCTATACAGTCACATATAGACACACTAACACATACATGTTTCTTCTGACAGATATTTAACTGATAAACGTGAATATGATTATAATAAATTATATTAACCAACACTTAGACAAGGTATGGCGATAGTGGTGGAGATGGGGATGGACAGAACATTATATATGTATGTGTGTATATATATATATATATGCACACACACACACACACACACATATATATATATATATATATGCACATAAATACACACACACAAACATACACACACACATATATATATATATATATATATATATATATATATATATATATATATATATATATATATATGCACATAAATACACACACACACAAACACTTATATATATATATATATATATATATATATATATATATATATATATATATATATATATATATATATATATATGTGTATATATATATAGCGAGAGAAGGAGTAAGAGAGAGAATGATAGACAGAGGGAGAGACTAAGAGTGAGAGAGTGAGTGAGAGACTAAGAGTGAGAGTGAGTGAGAGAGGAAGAGGAATTAGTTGTGACTTAGTGCTTCACCAAGCAGAGAGTGATAAAATATGTAGCAGGCTAAAACGAAATAAGTAGTGGGGTCAATATAATAGGATGAATCACTTGCAGGCAGTATCCCAGTATGGCCACAGTGCCCCAGTATGGCTGCAGTGCCCCAGTATGGCCACAGTGTAATGACTGAAACAAGTCCAAGAATATAATACATGTCCACAGATAACTGGGAAAGACCTAACACTGTTATTAGATATCTACTGCTAAGTTGTAAAT
>OZ024741.1:218828157-218835657 GCA_964016885.1 Eledone cirrhosa | reverse complement strand
TGCTGGGATGGTCTCCTGAACTCTTGTATACACTGATATACACCAGTGTATATATATATATATAGTATATATATATATATATATATATATATATATATAGTAATAATAATAAATTTGAAGACTAAAATCCAAAGAGGGCTCGATAAGGATAAATATATATCAAATATATAAGAACCGTAGAGCAAATATTTATTAAAATAACAGATTAAAGTTTAAGCAAAGAATCGCTGCTTTCACCCTTAACGGGATCTTCTGAAACTAACAAAGTCAATCTGTAAACGCAGAAGTGGATATTTCAAAAAACGTTGCAACCGGAGGAAGACAGGAAAACGATACTTTGGTTAGTTTCAGAAGATCCCGTTAAGGGTGAAAGCAGCGATTCTTTGCTTAAACTTTAATCTGTTGTTTTAATAAATATATATATATATATATATATATATGTCGGCTGTAGAAATGAGATGATAGGGACTGGGGTCCATATCATTACACTGCAAAGTGGTCGTGGAGGTGCCACGGAAAAAAAGCACCCAGCACTCACTGTAAATGAGGTTGGTGTTAGGAAGGGCATCCAGCTGTAGAAACCAAGCCAGAATCTGTTCCCGTCCCACCCTTGCAAGCAGGGAAAAGCGGACGTAAAATGATGATGATGATGATATGTATGTAAATGTTAGTACAGCATTAACGAAGCTTTAGAACACGGCCAAGCTAACGAATGCAGAATCGGTCTGTAGCTTTAGCACTCGGATGGGGAAAAGAACCCCAGAGTAATAACAATACGTTCAGACAGCTTAGCAAATCAGATATAGCGGTCGGCAGTCCAGCCGCATCACTAGAGCAACGAAAATACAGGATCCAATGTATCATCATCATCTTCGTTTAATGTCCATATATGTATGTATGTATATGTATATATGTATATATATATATGTATGTATACATGTGTATGATACCAATAAGCGAAACCTACAGTCAGTAGGCACCTCTTAACCAAAAATACACCCCCGTCCACTAACCCTACCCCCGCCACCATCTACACCACCCCTTTCAATGTAAAGTTATGTTGGTACCACAACGTCCAGTCCGAAATAAATGAGGTCGTGTAGGTGTCATGACAAAAAAAAAACACGCAGTCCACACTGTAATGTGGCCGTGTAGGTAACACGGTACAAACCTCCCAGCCCCACACTGTGAATGTGGTTGGTGTTAGGAAGGGCATCCAACCGTAGAAAACCCGCCAGACAGTCCTATACGAGCAGGACAACCACTCTTGCCTCAAGTGGAAAAATTCCCGTCCAAACCCATGCAAGCGTGGAAGATGGACGTTAAATGATGATGATGATGATATATGTATATATGTATATATATATATATATATATATATATATATATATGTATATATGTATGTTTATATGTATATATGTATGTTTATATGTATATATGTATGTGTATATATATATAGATATATATGTATGTTTATATGTATATATGTATGTATATATATATGTATATATATATATGTATGTATATATATATGTATATATATATGTATGTATATATATATGTGTATATATATGTATATGTATATATATGTATGTATATGTATATATATGTATATATATGTATGTATGTATATGTATGTATATATATGTATATATATGTATGTATGTATATGTATGTATATATATGTATCTATATGTATGTATATATGTATGTATATATATATATATATATATATATATATATATATATGTATACATATGACAAAGGGCCGAAGAACTCATAAGAGTCAACGGCCATCCGAAAGTATGTAAATATGTATATACACATGTACCGCACGGTTAAACCACTGGGAGTGAAGTACCCCTAGCCTTTGTCAGGGCATTCTTCTAGGAGAAGGCAACTCAGGAAACTGGGATAACTCCGATATAAAACCTGCGGCTCAGTAGTTACCGATGATGTTGATCTTTTCTTCTTTTCGGGTTATAGCTACTGTCGCTCAGAGAGTGGGATTGGCTCAGTGCACAGTATTTCCTCACTTTAAAAAATATCTTCACGCACAGGCATTGCACGATAGAATTAATTGATAGTTATTAATAATAGTATATTGTGCAATGACCATACTCGATAACGAGGGGGCAACCATCATATGTATACATATGTATGTATATGTATATATATATGTGTGTGTATGTGTTTGTAAAGCTTCATTTGTTACATCTATATCTCCATTCACAAACAACATAACCAAACACTCTTATACACACATACATATCCATTCATTTATGTATATAAACACACACACACACACACACATATATATATATCATCATCCTTTTACTATCACTATTTCATGCTTGCATCGGTTAAACAGGTCTTTTCTAGTTTTCCAGCATTCTCCCGCTTTTTGCATCCATTCATCATTCTCCTCAGACCTTACTCCCCCCATGTATATATGCTTTGTTCCCAGTGAAGCAGTTACAGGAAAAGTACCTAGCTAACAGTAAACTGCTCTACCTGGCATTTGTTGATCTAGAGAAAGCTTTCGACAGAGTACCTTGTGCCATAATCTGGTAGGCTCTTAGAAAACTAGGAGTAGATGAATAGCTTGCGAAGGCTGTACAAGCCATGTATCGGGGAGCAGTCAGGAAAGTTGGGATTAACAATGACTATAGCGAGGAATCCTACCTGGAGTTGCGACCAATAGATAGTATTAGCAATTGGAAAGACCAACAGAAATATTGTTTCCTCAGTCCGATTTGACTGTCGATAGTGAGGAATTTAGCATACAGGTTGGTGTCCACCAGGGCTCTGTTGTTAGCCCTCTCCTGTTTATTATCGTACTGCTTTTTATGAGATTCCTATACACAGATGATCTTATACTCATAGCAGAGTCTAGGGTTGAACTAGAGAAGATGAAATTCCAAACATGGAAGCAGGGATTAGAAACAAGGGGTCTTACTTAACAAGGTCCTTATAAGTAGAAAAGAAAACAGAACCCTCATCCCCTTGAAGAAAAGGCCTTGCTCAGTGTGCAGGAAAGATTTAGGTAGAAATTCCATCCTCTGTCCCAAATGCAAACTATGGATACGCAAGAGATATAGTGGGATCTCAGGATGTATAGCTAAAAATATAGGTTTTACATGTCACAGTTGCACTGAGGCAGTAAGCAGCAAACGACCACAGGAAACAAATACTCTCCATAAACCTTAACTCAACTTTACCACACTATATATATATATACACACTATATATATATATATATATACACACTAGGCCTTCAGATCTATATTCCCCAAACACTCCCAGTATCTCAAGAATCTACAGCCATTACTGGTAGAGGGTGGGTGACAGACATCATCAGGCTGCAGTTGTCTTTATGTGTGTGTCTATGTGTATATATATATATACACAAACACATGCAGACAGAGAGACACACACACTCACATACATGCACTATTTAATAACTGTTACAAAGAACACCTTGTCTCTCTCCTCACAGTAGTTGGTCACAGCTATGTGACCATGGGAGACAAACAAAATATTGTTTGTATGGGCTATATAATATATACAGAATGTCCCCCAAAAATGTATACACATATTTATTAGAATGCTCTTGAAGTGTGTATACATTTTTGGGGGGACATCCTGTATATGTGTGTGTATACATAACTACATATACATATATATATGTATATATCATATATATATATATATATATGTATATATAGGAAAAAGTATGACCCCGACGGCAGAGCTCAAGCCGTTTCGATGGCTATTTCTGGACTGTCGAAATAGCCCTTCAGGGTCATACTTTTTCCTATTTGCCACTCTACTACCCTAAGTATTGAGTACTTTGGTGCGTTATGGTCCATCTGGTTCCTTACCACAATTCCTTTGTTATATATCATCATCATCATCATTTCATTTTACGTCCGCTTTTTCCCTGCTTGCAAGGGTGGGACGGGATCTGATTCTGGCTTGATTTCTACAGCTGGATGCCCTTCCTAACACCAACCTCATTTACAGTGAGTGCTGGGTGCTTTTTTGCCGTGGCACCTCCACGACCACTTTGCAGTGGAATGATATGGACCCCAGTCCTTATCATCTCATTTCTACAGCTGAGTAAACTGGAGCAATGTGAAATAAAGTGTCTTGCTCAAGGAAACAACACATCACCCAGTCTGAGAATTGAACTCACAACCTTTCGATTGCAAGGCCATACTCTAACCACAGCGTGGATTGTGTGTGTTTTTTGTCGTGACACCTACACGATCTCGATGTCATTATCTCGTGCTGTTAGTGGGAGTGGGAGGATAGGGTAGAGGTAGTGGATTGGGGTGTATATTTGGTTAAGAGGTGCCTACTGACTAGGTTTCACTTTGTACATAGGCAAGGCGGGTCTTCTGTATTACTGCGTCTTGGAGAGATGTAAGTGTGTAAGGTTGGAATTTATCAGATCATCCCAGGTTTTTCTGGGTCTACCTACTCCGTAACTACCATCAATTTGATCGCCCTGCACTTTTTTATGCAGCTGTCGTCTTTCATGCGCATCATGTGACCATACCAACGTAGTCTTTTCTCGAGTAAACAGCATCTGATCCCTCTTATTCCTAATTTCTCACTTAGTTCATTTATGCTTTGCCGTTCATGTATATTACTATTACACATCCAACGGAGCATGCATGCTTCATTCCTTTCCAGTCTACGCAGGTCCTCTGCACGTAATGCCCATGTCTCACTGCCATGTAGCATTGCTGTTCGTATACAAGCATCATACAATCTGCCTTTCATTTTTAGTGAGAAACCTTTTGTGGCCAATAGTGGTATAAGCTCTCTGAACTTTTTCCATTCCGTTCTGACTCTGGCTACTGTACTTTCAGAACACCCTCCTCCACTGCTGATTTCGTCACCCGGAAAGTGTCTACTATTTCTATAGAACCATCTGGGCAATGGAAGGAGCTAGTATCCTGTGGACACTTGCTACTTATTGCACCTGAGCATCGGCCACATATAAAGTCTACGTTCTTAGATAGTTTACCTGTGATCCCACTACATCTTTTATGTACCCATACTTTGCATTTGGGACATAAAATGGAATTTCTGCCTACTCCTTTCCTACACAATGAGCATGGCCATTTCCCTGAGGGCACCTGTGCCCTATTTTCCTTTCTACAAACTAGAACTTTAGTCTTAGACAAGTTAACTTTAAGGCCTTTTGATTCTAGGCCATGCTTCCATGTTTCGAATTTCTTCTCTAGTACAGCCATTGATTCAGCAGGAGCGTTAGATCATCTGCGTATAGGAGTTCCCATGGGCAGCCGGTCTTGAACTCTTCTGTTATAGCCTGAAGGGCAATAATGAATAAGAGGGGGCTAAGGACAGAGCCTTGAAGAATGCCAACTTTTACACTAAATTCTTCACAATATTCATTGTTAATTCTAACCTTACTGACTGTTTCATTATACATAGCTTGTATAGCTCTCACAAGCCATTCATCTACATCTAGTTTTCTAAAAGCCCACCAGATAATGGAGCGGGGGACTCTGTCAAAAGCTTTCTCCAGGTCTACAAAAACTAAGTAGAGGGGTTTACTTTTAGCTAGGTACTTCTCTTGTAATTGTCGTACAAGGAAAAGAGCGTCTGCATTTCATCTAGATCAATTCGCTCTCTGATTAGTTGCGCTATAACTCTTTTTGTGACATTCATGACCTGGTCAATTAACTTAATGCCTCTATAGTTTCCCCTATCTAGAGCATCCCCTTTAGCCTTGTAGCAGTTAATGATGATGCTGCTACGCCAGTCTTTCGGTATGACCCCATTCTGTATTACTTGGTTAACTATACGGGTGACCATAGTGTGTCCCACCATACCAGATGCCTTCAACATCTCAGCAACTTGCTTGTCTTCATATCTTTGATTGCCTTACTTATTATATTACCTTTAACTTGCACCGCTGGTCCTTCTATTGGATCGATTTGGGGCAGACTATCTTTTTCCCATTTATTCTCCTCATTTAATAGTCTCTCGTAGTGACACTTCCAAGCTATCTTCTTATCAGTATCAGTGAGCGCAAGTACACCATTATCATTACGGACACACTTCTCCCCAACAATATCACGGTTTTCCTTGACACATTGTCTAGCAATCCTGAACACCTCACGTTTTTGGTCCTTACGTTGTAGAACATGCTTGAACTTTCTATCCTCTACTACCCTTTTTGCAAGGTACACTTGTCTCCTAGCTTCTCTCCTGGCCACTTGACAGTGCTCTCTACTTCCCCCATCCTGTCATACTTTCCAAGCCTGCTTTTTGGTCTTGATTGTCTCTTCCACCTTACTGTTCCACCACCAAGTTACTCTCCTCCTGCCAATAGGTCTGCTCCAGCCACAGATTTCATCCGTTGCTTTCAGCAGGTTCACTTTCAAGAATCGCCACTGTTCCTCTATATCGCACGTCTCTAATTGTTTTTCCTTATTGTCAAAGGCATCAAGTAATAAGCTTTTAAATTTGTCACTGACTATGGGGTCCTTCAACTTCCATATTCTTCTCCTCAAGGTAGGCCTCTGTCGTCGAGTACGTCTATTTCTGACTATGAGGTCACTAACTACTAGGCTATGTTGGGAGGTGCATTCTTCACGGGGGAGGGATTTAGTGTTTACAACAGACATTTTGTCCCGTCTTCTAGTAAGCATATAATCTATCTGGCTGGCATGTTCCCTTGATCTATAGGTGATCAAGTGGTTTTCACGTTTTTTGAAGTTTGTGTTACAGATAGTTGGGCTATTTGCGTCACAGAATTCCAGGATTCTGAAGCCCTCCTCATTTCTATTTCCAATGCCATAGCCTCCATGGATTCCATCATAGCCATCACTATGTTGTCCAATGTGACCATTTAGATCGCCAGGAATAATTAAGTAGTCACTGTCGGTTATTTGGGAGGTAGTGTGCATTAGCATCTCATAGAACCTGTCCTTTATAACGTCAGGTAGACCAGATTGGGGTGCATAAGCAGATATTATTGTCACAGTAGTTCTATTTAGAACTAGTCTTAATTCAATTATTCTGTCATTCACTCTATTTACGTCAATTACCTTATCTACCCATTTTTCAGTTAACATAATTCCTACACCACCCAGTCCTTTGTCATTTCCCACCCAGAAAAGTTTATAGCATCGTTTTTTACCCGCGATGAATCTGGCAGACCCCCCCCCCCCCCCTCTCCACCTAGTCTCTTGAATACAACAAACATCAACTTCTTTACGTTCAAGCATCTCTACAACCTTATTTGAGCGACCTTTCAATGTGCCTACGTTCATGGTACCAACTCTGAAGTTGGGAGAGTGGGATGGATGGGTTGGAGGGGCAGGGAGGGGTGTGGGAGACGGGATTTTGTTGGTCATCTGTGTCTGAAATAAAGAGGGATATATTGTCGTCATTGGTGAAACTCATTACTGTGTATTGGTGTACTCATCAACATTTCCTTCTGTGTGAAATAAGTCC
>OZ024741.1:218793157-218823157 GCA_964016885.1 Eledone cirrhosa | reverse complement strand
TACATCTGTAGCTCAAAGTGCCAGCTGTGTCACACTCAATTATATTAGGGGCACATCTGTACATCTGTAGCTCAAAGTGCCAGCAATATCACACTGAATTACATTAAGGGTGCATCTGTACATCTGTAGCTCAATGTGCCAAACGTGTCACACTGAATCACATGAAGGGTACATCTGTACATCTATAGCTCAAAGTGCTAGCTGTGTCACACTCAGTTACATTAGGGGTACATCTGTACATCTATAGCTCAAAGTGCCAGCAATATCGCACTGAATCACATTAAAGGTACATCTGTATATCTGTAACTCAAAGTGCCAAACATATCGCAATGAATTACATTAAGGGTACATCTGTTCATCTGTAGCTCAATGTGCCAGCCATATCCCATATCGTGTCACCATAAATTGCCTTCAGAATTACGATAAGAGTACACATGTCTGTGGAATGCTCAGCCACTTACACATTAATTTTATGAGCAGACTGTTCCATTGATTGAACAGTTGGAATACTCATTTCCTGTAAACACGATTGATCTTCTTTGTGAGATTTCTGTTAATGTCCATGGCTCCCACCTGTAGAATTGTCTCAACCGTTGCTATCTTGATTGCAGCTACCTAAAAATAAGACAGATTGACTGGTACATCCATTTAAAAGTGTTCCTATTTAAATCAAAATCTTCCAACATAATTTCATATAAAAACCATGTTAAGCTACTGTTATAATTAATCATTTTAGTAAGTCGCTCAAAGTGATTAATTAATAGTAATGGTATGTATTTCATTAGAAATGTGGTCATGAAGGATTAACTATCAATATATTTGACTTCAAACAGACTTTAAATATATTTACTCTCTGACCAACATTCCATCAACTGTTGTGTACTCCAAGGTTTGGTTTTGTCCCTCACACTTATTGCTATATATCAATGACTTACTTGCTGTCATCTCTGACAATGCCCAACTCCAACACAGATAATAATTGTTTCTTCTTTTGGCACAAGGCCAGCAAATACCCAGTGCATTACTGGTACTTTATTTTATCGACCCCGTAAGGATGACAGGCAAAGTTAACCTCGGCGGGATTTGAACTCAGAATGGCAAGGGCCGTAACTCTATGCATAAAAGCATGGTGTCTACTGACACAGCCAATCCACCACCCCTTGATAATAATAGTAATAAATGGTTTCGTTGGTGATCAATGATCTTAAGATCCATTTTTGATCATGAATGATCATGGGTTTCCCACCTAGAAGGCTCCCTCCAAGGCACAAGTCTGGGCAAAGTGTTTTTTGTGGAAGACTAGTTGCCCATGCTTGCCAGTCACACCTCATTACACCACTGATGTTGTTGAGGGTAAAGTCACCAGAGACATTGCAACTCATTTCTCCAGTGGAGTGAACTGCAGCAATGTGAAATAAAGTGTCTTGCTCAAGGACACAATGCATTGCTTGGTTTGGATATTGAACTCATAACTTCGCAATTGTAAATCCAAACTTTGCCCACTAAGTTATATGCCTTCGTAATAACAGTATTGCCACCCTTTGTTTCTCTATAACCCTTCCACCCCAAGCATCCTCCACCTGTAGTTTAGGCACCTCTCATAAAAAAAACGCCCTAACTCCATGAACAGAGACCCAGAAAACATCCTCCAATGGAATAGAGAGGGAGAGGAGAGGGGGAGCATCATGTCACTCTGGTATACCTCAGCAACAGAAAACCACAATCATTGGATGGATAAAGTCTGACATTATTGTAGCCCCACCACCACACACACATTAAGCATGGACAGCACATACAACTCTATAACCTACCTATCAAACCCTCTCCCACCCAATATCTTATTTTTTACCAACAACACCAAACAACACCAAATACATATTGTTACATTCAGGAATATAAACATACGTACTGTACATGGAAGTACAGAACTAGGAATTATATATGTACACCAACTTCTTGGTGTAAATACAGGAATGAGTACTCAATACCATAGCAGAGATAAATAGAGTTTATGTTCAGAAGTATAAACCTACTGTACATAGAAGTAAAACAAAAGTATATTAGGAAATGGCCACTGTCATTCTTCCTGGGTAACCCTTCCATTACCATATTTCTAATGAAAGACACTGTCTATGTCTTTAACTCTTTCATTACCATATTTCTAATGAAAGACACTGCCTATGTCTTTAACCCTTTCATTACCATATTTCTAATGAAAGACACTGTCTATGTCTTTAACCCTTTCATTACCATATTTCTAATGAAAGACACTGTCTATGTCTTTAACCCTTTCATTACCATATTTCTAATGAAAGACACTGTCTGTCTTTAACCCTTTCATTACCATATTTCTAATGAAAGACACTGTCTATGTCTTTAACCCTTTCATTACCATATTTCTAATGAAAGACACTGCCTATGTCTTTAACCCTTCCATTACCATATTTCTAATGAAAGACACTGTCTATGTCTTTAACCCTTTCATTACCATATTTCTAATGAAAGACACTGTCTATGTCTTTAACCCTTCCATTACCATATTTCTAATGAAGGACGCTGTCTAGGGTTTTCACATAATTTTAAAAATAATCTAGAATTTGTAATATAGGCCCAGGGAGGTGGTTTTGTCATCAAATGTGTTAGTTGGTTTAAACAAATCTAGGGCTACATTCTCTAATGTGTTCTTGCATATTTTATGACAGTGGGGTTCAATTTGAGGGAGATTTGGCTGCTATTTTTAGTAAGAATTTCTTCAGGTGTAAGTTTGTGGTGTTGCTGGGCCTTTATGCTTTTGAGAGTTTTTTTTTTTAAATTATAATTTCCTTTTACTTTTCTGGTAGAACAGAAGGGTGAAGGTCATGTTGAAGGTCAAGGTCATGATATATCTGATCTCTGTGTCATTGACATTTAGAAAGGTGTTTCTAAGAGAACTTAATGTCGGAATGTGGCCATGTAACATGTTACTTTGATGTTATATATATTATATACATCTGGGACAGTATGTATAAACATATCATTTGTTATATATACACATGGAACAATATATATATATATATGTAGGACATATACAGATGTAGGATGTGAGATACATTTAGGTTGTTATTTACATACATGTGATTCATCATCATCATCATCATCATCATCATCAACATCATCATTGTTTAAGGTCTATTTTTACATGCTTGCATGGGTTGGATGGGTTGTTACAGGATAGACAACTTAGGTCAGGTGCCCCACTGCTTGTTCATTAAGATCTGTATTTTGGCTTGGTTTCTATAGCTGGATGTCCTTCCTAACACCAACCACATTTACAATGTGAACTGGATGCTTTTTATTGTAGTACTAAAGCAACCATCTAACAGGGTGGTCTGGGTGTTTTTCTGTTGTATCATCAACATGTCCACCCTACAAGAAGACAGGGTACTTATATATATATGTAATATATATATCATCATCATCATCATCATCAACGTTTAACGTCCGTGTTCCACGCTTGCATGGGTTTGGACGGGGGTATTCCCACTTGAGGCAAGAGTGATTGTCTTGCTCGCATAGGACTATCTGGCGGGTTTTCTACAGCTGGATCATCATCATCATCATCTCATTTTACGTCCACTTTTCCCTGCTTGCAAGGGTGGGACGGGAACTGATTCTGGCTTGATTTCTACAGCTGGATGCCCTTCCTAACACCAACCTCATTTACAGTGAGTGCTGGGTGCTTTTTTGCCGTGGCACCTCCACGACCACTTTACAGTGGAATGATAGGGACCCCAGTCCCTATCATCTCATTTCTACAGCTGAGTAAACTGGAGCAATGTGAAATAAAGTGCCTTGCTCAAGGAAACAACACATCACCCGGTCTGAGAATTGAACTCACAACCTTTTGATTGCAAGGCCAATGCTCTAACCACTAAGCCATGTGCCTCCACTGGATGCCCTTCCTAACACCAACCACATTTACAGTGTGGGACTGGGAGGTTTTTACCGTGTTGCCTACACGGCCACATTACAGCGTGGACTGTGTGTTTTTTTGTCGAGACACCTACACGATCTCATTTGTTTCGGCCTGGATGGTGTGGCACCAACATAACTTTACATAGAAGGGGGTGGTGTGGATGGGGGGGGGGGGTATTTTGTGAGAGATGCCTACTGACTGTAGTAGGTTTTACTTTGTATTTAGGTAAGGCGGGTCTTCTCTATTACTGAGTACCGCCAAAGGTCTCGGTCCAGTGACATTGTCTTGGTGAGGTGTAAGTGTGTGAGGTCGGAGTTTATCAGCTCGTCCCAGGTTTTTCTGGGTCTGCCTATTCCGTGGCTACCATCTATCTTTATTGCCCTGCACTTTGTTATACAGCTATCGTCCTTCATGCGCATCATGTGACCATACCAACGTAGCCTTCTCTCTAGTAAACAACATCTGATCCCTCTTATTTCTAATTTTTTCCTTAGTTCGTTTATGCTTTGTCGTTCACGTATATTACTATTACACATCCAGCGGAGCATGCAAGCTTCGTTTCTCTCTAGTCTGCGTATATCCTCTGCACACAATGCCCAGGTCTCACTGCCATGCAACATTGCTGTTCGTATGCAGGCATCGTACAGCCTGCCTTTCATTTTTAGGGAGAACCCTTTAGCGGCTAATAGTGGTATAAGCTCTCTGAACTTTTTCCACCCAGTTCTGACTCTAGCTACTGTACTTTCAGAGCACCCTCCCCCACTGCTGATTTTGTCACCCAGGTAACGGAAGCTGTCCACTATTTCTATAGAACCCTCTGCGCAGTTGAAAGAGCTAGTATTTTGTGGGCACTTGCTGCTACTTATTGCCCCAGAACACCGGCCACATGTAAAATCTATGTTCTTAGTTAGCTTACCTGTGATCCCACTACATCTTTTATGCATCCAAACTTTGCATTTGGGACACAAAATGGAATTTCTACCTACGCCTTTCCTACACTCTGCGCATGGCCACTTCCCGGAGGGGACCGCCGCCTTATTTTCTTTCTTACAAACTAGAACTTTAGTCTTAGCCAGGTTAATTTTAAGGCCTTTTGATTCTAGGCCGTGCTTCCATGTTTGGAATTTCTTCTCTAGCTCGGCCATTGATTCAGCTATGAGCGTTAGATCGTCTGCGTATAGGAGTTCCCATGGGCAGCCGGTCTTGAACTCCACTGTTATAGCCTGGAGGGCAATAATAAATAGTAGGGGGCTGAGAACAGAGCCCTGATGGACGCCAACTTTTACGCTAAACTCTTCACTATATTCGTTGTTAATTCTAACCTTGCTGACTGTTTCTTTATACATGGCTTGTATAGCTATATATATATATATATATATATATATATATATATAATATCAATAATATTATTAAATGGGAAATATCTTTATAAAACCATATTTATTTTATTATATATATTTCAAGGGTACCAGAACTTATAACATAAAATTCACATGAAGATATGTCACTATCTTTAAACCAAGTCTTGTATTTCATCTGACGAAAGCGTACTTAAATATTGGTACCCTTGAAATATATATAATAAAATAAATATGGTTTTATAAAGATATTTTCCCTTTATTAATATTATTGATATTAATTATACTCCGGATAAATCCATTGAGTGCTTCTAATCTGTTATAAATTAACTTTGTTGAATAATCAACAAACCAAATAACTCATTGTTTATATATATATATATATATATATATATATATATATATAGTGTGTGTATATGAGAGAGAGAGAGAGAGAGAGATAGAGAGATAGAGAGATAGAGAGATAGAGAGATAGAGGGAAAGAGAAAAAGAGAGAACAAAAGAAATTGTGAGAGAGGGGTGGGGGAGTGTTTGGTTGTGGTGTGCTGTAAAGGTTAGTTATGTAGAATAAAAACCACATTTTCTTGCTAAAAATTCTTGGTGCCAAATGTCTCTCCCACCTCTTATATATCATCGACATATTTGCTGTCACCTCCAACGACACCCTCTCCTACATAGATGATGCCCCTCTTCTTTCCTTCCCAACTTCCTGCACCCAAACAACATACCCGTGCTAACCACACACACACACACACGTGTATACATACGCTCTTCTATATATCAGTGACATATTTGTAGTCAGTTCTTAACAACATCCTCTACACAACCCCATTCCAATGATACCTACCCCCTCACCTTCCTTCCTCCCTCCCCAAACTTCTGCACCCAGGCATGTTATACATGCAGCCTAGACATCTCACATCAAATCTGCACCTACTCCATTTGCAGAACCCTCACAAATATTCTTGAATAGGGGTCATGCCTATCTTGTTCATGTTAACCCTTTAGCATTTAAAACGGCCATATCGACCAGAATTCAATCACTTCTTTCTGTTCAAATCAGCCGTAACTGGTTGAGAACAATATGTTAACATCAGCTCATACTGATATTAACGTATTGTTCTCAAAATAAATGACATCAAAATCCCATAGATTCGATATTATGTGAAATATTATGTGAGATAAAGCCTTAACCACAAAATTACAATAGTATATATAAAGTAATGTAAATGCTAAAAGGTTAAGCAGCAAGAAAAAAAACCCACAATCCCCTCCATTCCACCTCTTCCAACAATCACTACATGTTATCAAGACAGCGTGATTCTATCTCCCAAACCTAAACATAAACAGGACCCAGATAGAACCTTTGCTTTTGCTTCAAATTTGTAGGCTTCAATGTCACTGAGAATCTCTGCCTGTAAACACACACTCTTAACGTAGTAAATACTGTATTGGGAAGACTGGCTTTTCTCTTGGGTGACTGTCTGTAAACATACAATCTTAACTTAGTAAATACTGTATTGGGAAGACTGACTTTTCTCTTGGGTGACTCTGCCTGTAAACACACACTCTTAACTTAGTAAATACTGTATTGGGAAGACTGACTTTTCTCTTGGGTGACTCTGCCTGTAAACATACAATCTTAACTTAGTAAATACTGTATTGGGAAGACTGACTTTTCTCTTGGGTGACTCTGCCTGTAAACATACAATCTTAACTTAGTAAATACTGTATTGGGAAGACTGGCATTTCTTTTGGGTGACTCTGTCTGTAAACACATCGTTAACTTAGTAAATACTGTATTGGTAATATATACCTTTGTCTTGAGGGTTTCTGTGAACACGTACTGTTAAGTTACTAAAGATTGTATTGGAAATCTGGGACATTGTTACTGTTACACACACACAGGCATCTTAGTCCCACATTGGAGTACTGCTCCCACATCTGGATCAGTGTTGTTACATACAGAGAAACACTAGACCTACAATACAGTACTGCTCCCACATCTGGGACAGTGTTGTTAATTACAGAGACACCCTAGACCTACAATACGGTACTGCTCCCACATGTGGAACAGTGTTGTTACATACAGAGACACCCTAGACCTACAATACAGTACTGCTCCCACATCTGGGACAGTGTTGTTACATACAGAGAAACCCTAGACCTACAATACAGTACTGCTCCCACATCTGGGACAGTGTTGTTAATTACAGAGACACCCTAGACCTACAATACGGTACTGCTCCCACATGTGGAACAGTGTTGTTACATACAGAGACACCCTAGACCTACAATACAGTACTGCTCCCACATCTGGGACAGTGTTGTTACATACAGAGACACCCTAGACCCACAATACAGTACTGCTCCCACATCTGGGACAGTGTTGTTAATTACAGAGACACCCTAGACCTACAATACAGTACTGCTCCCACATCTGGGACAGTGTTGTTACATACAGAGACACCCTAGACCTACAATACAGTATTGCTCCCACATCTGGGACAGTGTTGTTATATACAGAGACACCCTAGGACCACAATACAGTACTGCTCCCACATCTGGGACAGTGTTGTTACATACAGAGACACCCTAGACCTACAATATAGTACTGCTCCCACATCTGGGACAGTGTTGTTACATACAGAGACACCCTAGACCTACAATACAGTACTGCTCCCGCATCTGGGACAGTGTTGTTACATACAGAGACACCCTAGGACCACAATACAGTACTGCCCCCACATCTGGGACAGTGTTGTTACATACAGAGACACCCTAGACCTACAATACAGTACTGCTCCCGCATCTGGGACAGTGTTGTTACATACAGAGACACCCTAGACCCACAATACAATACTGCTCCCACATCTGGGACAGTGTTGTTACATACAGAGACACCCTAGGACCACAATACAGTACTGCCCCCACATCTGGGACAGTGTTGTTACATACAGAGACACCCTAGACCTACAATACAGTACTGCTCCCGCATCTGGGACAGTGTTGTTACATACTGAGACACCCTAGACCTACAATACAGTACTGCTCCCACATCTGGGACAGTGTTGTTACATACAGAGACACCCTAGGACCACAATACAGTACTGCCCCCACATCTGGGACAGTGTTGTTACATACAGAGACACCCTAGACCTACAATACAGTACTGCTTCCACATCTGGGACAGTGTTGTTACATACTGAGACACCCTAGACCTACAATATAGTACTGCTCCCGCATCTGGGACAGTGTTGTTACATACAGAGACACCCTAGACCTACAATACAGTACTGCTCCCGCATCTGGGACAGTGTTGTTACATACAGAGACACCCTAGGACCACAATACAGTACTGCTCCCACATCTAGGACAGTGTTGTTACATACTGAGACACCCTAGACCTACAATATAGTACTGCTCCCACATCTGGGACAGTGTTGTTACATACAGAGACACCCTAGGACCACAATACAGTACTGCTCCCGCATCTGGGACAGTGTTGTTACATACAGAGACACCCTAGGACCACAATACAGTACTGCCCCCACACCTGGGACAGTGTTGTTACATACAGAGACACCCTAGACCTACAATACAGTACTGCTCCCACATCTAGGACAGTGTTGTTACATACAGAGACACCCTAGACCTACAATACAGTACTGCTCCCACATCTGGGACAGTGTTGTTACATACAGAGACACCCTAGGACCACAATACAGTACTGCCCCCACATCTGGGACAGTGTTGTTACATACTGAGACACCCTAGGACCACAATACAGTACTGCTCCCACATCTGGGACAGTGTTGTTACATACTGAGACACCCTAGACCTACAATACAGTACTGCTCCCACATCTGGGACAGTGTTGTTACATACAGAGACACCCTAGACCTACAATACAGTATTGCTCCCACATCTGGGACAGTGTTGTTACATACTGAGACACCCTAGACCTACAATACAGTACTGCTCCCACATCTGGGACAGTGTTGTTACATAGAGAAACCCTAGACCTACAATACAGTACAGCTCCCACATCTGGGACAGTGTTGTTACATACAGAGACACCCTAGGACCACAATACAGTACTGCTCCCACATCTGGGACAGTATTGTTACATACTGAGACATCCTAGACGTACAATACTGTACTGCTCCCACATCTGGGACAGTGTTGTTACATACAGAGACACCCTAGACCTACAATATAGTACTGCTCCCACATCTGGGACAGTGTTGTTACATACAGAGACACCCTAGACCTACAATACAGTACTGCTCCCACATCTGGGACAGTGTTGTTACATACAGAGACACCCTAGGACCACAATACAGTACTGCCCCCACACCTGGGACAGTGTTGTTACATACAGAGACACCATAGACTCACAATCCAGTACTGCTCCCACATCTGGGACAGTGTTGTTACATACAGAGACACCCTAGACCCACAATCCAGTACTGCTCCTACATCTGGGACAGTGTTGTTACATACAGAGACACCCTAGACCTACAATACAGTACTGCTCCCACATCTAGGACAGTGTTGTTACATACAGAGACACCCTAGACCTACAATACAGTACTGCTCCCACATCTGGGACAGTGTTGTTACATACAGAGACACCCTAGACCCACAATACAGTACTGCTCCCACATCTGGGACAGTGTTGTTACATACAGAGACACCCTAGACCTACAATACAGTACTGCTCCCACATCTGGGACAGTGTTGTTACATACAGAGACACCCTAGACCCACAATACAGTACTGCTCCCACATCTGGGACAGTGTTGTTACATACAGAGACACCCTAGGACCACAATACAGTACTGCTCCCACATCTGGGACAGTGTTGTTACATACTGAGACACCCTAGGACCACAATACAGTACTGCTCCCACATCTGGGACAGTGTTGTTACATACAGAGACACCGTAGACCTACAATACAGTACAGCTCCCACATCTGGGACAGTGTTGTTATATACAGAGACACCCTAGACCTACAATACAGTACTGCTCCCACATCTGGGACAGTGTTGTTACATACAGAGACACCCTAGACCCACAATACAGTACTGCTCCCACATCTGGGACAGTGTTGTTACATACAGAGACACCCTAGGACCACAATACAGTACTGCTCCCACATCTGGGACAGTGTTGTTACATACAGAGACACCCTAGACCTACAATATAGTACTGCTCCCACATCTGGGAGAGTGTTGTTACATACAGAGACACCCTAGACCCACAATACAGTACTGCTCCCACATCTGGGACAGTGTTGTTACATACAGAGACACCCTAGGACCACAATACAGTACTGCTCCCACATCTGGGACAGTGTTGTTACATACAGAAACACCCTAGGACCACAATACAGTACTGCTCCCACATCTAGGACAGTGTTGTTACATACAGAGACACCCTAGACCTACAATACAGTACTGCTCCCACATCTGGGACAGTGTTGTTACATACAGAGACACCCTAGACCTACAATACAGTACTGCTCCCACATCTAGGACAGTGTTGTTACATACTGAGACACCCTAGACCTACAATACAGTACAGCTCCCACATCTGGGACAGTGTTGTTACATACAGAAACACCCTAGGACCACAATACAGTACTGCTCCTACATCTGGGACAGTGTTGTTACATAGAGAAACCCTAGACCTACAATACAGTACTGCCCCCACATCTGGGACAGTGTTGTTACATACAGAGACACCCTAGACCCACAATACAGTACTGCTCCCACATCTGGGACAGTGTTGTTACATACAGAGACACCCTAGGACCACAATACAGTACTGCTCCCACATCTGGGACAGTGTTGTTACATACAGAGACACCCTAGACCTACAATATAGTACTGCTCCCACATCTGGGAGAGTGTTGTTACATACAGAGACACCCTAGACCCACAATACAGTACTGCTCCCACATCTAGGACAGTGTTGTTACATACAGAGACACCCTAGACCTACAATACAGTACTGCTCCCACATCTGGGACAGTGTTGTTACATACAGAGACACCCTAGACCCACAATACAGTACTGCTCCCACATCTGGGACAGTGTTGTTACATACAGAGACACCCTAGACCTACAATACAGTACTGCCCCCACATCTGGGACAGTGTTGTTACATACAGAGACACCCTAGACCCACAATACAGTACTGCTCCCACATCTGGGACAGTGTTGTTACATACAGAGACACCCTAGGACCACAATACAGTACTGCTCCCACATCTGGGACAGTGTTGTTACATACAGAGACACCCTAGACCTACAATATAGTACTGCTCCCACATCTGGGAGAGTGTTGTTACATACAGAGACACCCTAGACCCACAATACAGTACTGCTCCCACATCTGGGACAGTGTTGTTACATACAGAGACACCCTAGGACCACAATACAGTACTGCTCCCACATCTGGGACAGTGTTGTTACATACAGAAACACCCTAGGACCACAATACAGTACTGCTCCCACATCTAGGACAGTGTTGTTACATACAGAGACACCCTAGACCTACAATACAGTACTGCTCCCACATCTGGGACAGTGTTGTTACATACAGAGACACCCTAGGACCACAATACAGTACTGCTCCCACATCTAGGACAGTGTTGTTACATACAGAGACACCCTAGACCCACAATACAGTACTGCTCCCACATCTGGGACAGTGTTGTTACATACAGAGACACCCTAGACTCACAATACAGTACTGCTCCCACATCTGGGACAGTGTTGTTACATACAGAGACACCCTAGACCTACAATATAGGACTGCTCCCACATCTGGGACAGTGTTGTTACATACTGAGACACCCTAGACCTACAATACAGTACTGCTCCCACATCTGGGACAGTGTTGTTACATACAGAGACACCCTAGGACCACAATACAGTACTGCTCCCACATCTAGGACAGTGTTGTTACATACAGAGACACCCTAGACCTACAATACAGTACTGCTCCCACATCTGGGACAGTGTTGTTACATACAGAGACACCCTAGACTCACAATACAGTACTGCTCCCACATCTGGGACAGTGTTGTTACATACAGAGACACCCTAGACTCACAATACAGTACTGCTCCCACATCTGGGACAGTGTTGTTACATACAGAGACACCCTAGACCTACAATATAGGACTGCTCCCACATCTGGGACAGTGTTGTTACATACTGAGACACCCTAGACCTACAATACAGTACTGCTCCCACATCTGGGACACTGTTACATACAGAGACACACTAGACCTACAATACAGTACTGCTCCCCCATCTGGGACAGTGTTGTTACTTACAGAGAAACCCTAGACACACAATACAGTACAGCTCCCACATCTGGGACAGTGTTGTTGCATACAGAGACACCCTAGGACCACAATACAGTACTGCCCCCACATCTGGGACTGTGTTGTTACATACAGAGACACTCTAGACCTACAATACAGTACTGCTCCCACATCTGGGACAGTGTTGTTACTTACAGAGAAACCCTAGACACACAATACAGTACAGCTCCCACATCTGGGACAGTGTTGTTGCATACAGAGACACCCTAGGACCACAATACAGTACTGCCCCCACATCTGGGACTGTGTTGTTACATACAGAGACACTCTAGACCTACAATATAGTACAGCTCCCACATCTGGGACAGTGTAGTTATATACAGAGACACCCTAGACCCACAATACAGTACTGCTCCCACATCTAGGACAGTGTTGTTACATACAGAGACACCCTAGACCTACAATACTGTACTGCTCCCACATCTGGGACAGTGTTGTTACATACAGAGACACCCTAGGACCACAATACAGTACTGCTCCCACATCTGGGACAGTGTTGTTACATACAGAGACACCCTAGGGTCACAATACAGTACTGCTCCCACATCTGGGACAGTGTTGTTACATACTGAGACACCCTAGGTCCACAATACAGTACTGCTCCCACATCTGGGACAGTGTTGTTACATACAGAGACACCGTAGACCTACAATACAGTACAGCTCCCACATTCGGGACAGTGTTGTTACATACAGAGACACCCTAGGACCACAATACAGTACTGCTCCCACATCTGGGACAGTGTTGTTATATACAGAGACACCCTAGACCCACAATACAGTACTGCTCCCGCATCTGGGACAGTGTTGTTATATACAGAGACACCCTAGACCTACAATACAGTACTGCTCCCACATCTGGGACAGTGTTGTTACATACAGAGACACCCTAGACCCACAATACAGTACTGCTTCCACATCTGGGACAGTGTTGTTACTTACAGAGACACCCTAGACCTACAATACAGTACTGCTCCCACATCTGGGACAGTGTTGTTACATACAGAGACACCCTAGGACCACAATACAGTACTGCTCCCACATCTGGGATAGTGTTGTTACATACAGAGACACTCTAGGACCACAATACAGTACTGCTCCCACATCTGGGACAGTGTTGTTACATACAGAGACACCCTAGGACCACAATACAGTACTGCTCCCACATCTGGGACAGTGTTGTTACATACAGAGACACCCTAGACCCACAATACAGTACTGCTCCCACATCTGGGACAGTGTTGTTACATACAGAGACACCCTAGGACCACAATACAGTACTGCTCCCACATCTGGGACAGTATTGTTACATACTGAGACATCCTAGACGTACAATACTGTACTGCTCCCACATCTGGGACAGTGTTGTTACGTAGAGAGACACCATAGACTCACAATCCAGTACTGCTCCCACATCTGGTACAGTGTTGTTACATACAGAGAAACCCTAGACCCACAATACAGTACTGCTCCCACATCTGGTACAGTGTTGTTACATACAGAGACAACCTAGACCCACAATACAGTACTGCTCCCACATCTGGTACAGTGTTGTTACATACAGAGACACCCTAGAGCTACAATACAGTACTGCTCCCACATCTGGGACAGTGTTGTTACATACAGAGACACCCTAGACCCACAATACAGTACTGCTCCCACATCTGGGACAGTGTTGTTACATACAGAGACACCCTAGGACCACAATACAGTACTGCTCCCGCATCTAGGACAGTGTTGTTACATACAGAGACACCCTAGACCCACAATACAGTACTGCTCCCACATCTGGGACAGTGTTGTTACATACAGAGACACTCTAGACCTACAATACAGTACTGCTCCCACATCTGGGACAGTGTTGTTACATACAGAGACACCCTAGGACCACAATACAGTACTGCTCCCACATCTGGGACAGTGTTGTTACATACAGAGACACCCTAGACCTACAATACAGTACTGCTCCCACATCTAGGACAGTGTTGTTACATACAGAGACACCCTAGACCTACAATACAGTACTGCTCCCACATCTAGGACAGTGTTGTTACATACAGAGACACCCTAGACCTACAATACAGTACTGCTTCCACATCTGGGACAGTGTTGTTACATACAGAGACACCCTAGACCTACAATACAGTACTGCTCCCACATCTAGGACAGTGTTGTTATATACAGAGACACCCTAGACCTACAATACAGTACTGCTCCCACATCTGGGACAGTGTTGTTACATACAGAGACACCCTAGACCTACAATACAGTATTGCTCCCACATCTGGGACAGTGTTGTTACATACAGAGACACCCTAGGACCACAATACAGTACTGCTCCCACATCTGGGACAGTGTTGTTACATATAGAGACACCCTAGGACCACAATACAGTACTGCTCCCACATCTAGGACAGTGTTGTTACATACAGAGACACCCTAGACCTACAATACAGTACTGCTCCCACATCTGGGACAGTGTTGTTACATATAGAGACACCCTAGGACCACAATACAGTACTGCTCCCACATCTGGGACAGTGTTGTTACATACAGAGACACCCTAGACTCACAATACAGTACTACTCCCACATCTGGGACAGTGTTGTTACATATAGAGACACCCTAGGACCACAATACAATACTGCTCCCACATCTGAGACAGTGTTGTTACATACAGAGACACCCTAGGACCACAATACAGTACTGCTCCCACATCTGGGACAGTGTTGTTACATACAGAGACACCCTAGACCCACAATACATTACTGCTCCCACATCTGGGACAGTGTTGTTACATACAGAGACACCCTAGGACCACAATACAGTACTGCTCCCACATCTGGGACAGTGTTGTTACATACAGAGACACCCTAGACCCACAATACAGTACTACTCCCACATCTGGGACAGTGTTGTTACATAGAGAGACACCCTAGACCTACAATACAGTACTGCTCCCACATCTGGGACAGTGTTGTTACATACAGAGACACCCTAGGACCACAATACAGTACTGCTCCCACATCTAGGACAGTGTTGTTACATACAGAGACACCCTAGACCTACAATACAGTACTGCTCCCACATCTGGGACAGTGTTGTTACATACAGAGACACCCTAGGACCACAATACAGTACTGCTCCCACATCTAGGACAGTGTTGTTACATACAGAGACACCCTAGACCCACAATACAGTACTGCTCCCACATCTGGGACAGTGTTGTTACATACAGATACACCCTAGACTCACAATACAGTACTGCTCCCACATCTGGGACAGTGTTGTTACATACAGAGACACCCTAGACTCACAATACAGTACTGCTCCCACATCTGGGACAGTGTTGTTACATACAGAGACACCCTAGACCTACAATACAGTACTGCTCCCACATCTGGGACAGTGTTGTTATATACAGAGACACCCTAGACCTACAATATAGGACTGCTCCCATATCTGGGACAGTGTTGTTACATACTGAGACACCCTAGACCTACAATACAGTACTGCTCCCACATCTGGGACAGTGTTGTTACATACAGAGACACTCTAGACCTACAATACAGTACTGCTCCCACATCTGGTACAGTGTTGTTACATACAGAGACACCCTAGACCTACAATACAGTACTGCTCCCACATCTGGGACACTGTTGTTACATACAGAGACACACTAGACCTACAATACAGTACTGCTCCCCCATCTGGGACAGTGTTGTTACATACAGAGACACTCTAGACCTACAATACAGTACTGCTCCCACATCTGGGACAGTGTTGTTACTTACAGAGAAACCCTAGACACACAATACAGTACAGCTCCCACATCTGGGACAGTGTTGTTACATACAGAGACACCCTAGGACCACAATACAGTACTGCCCCCACATCTGGGACAGTGTTGTTACATACAGAGACACCCTAGGGTCACAATACAGTACTGCTCCCACATCTAGGACAGTGTTGTTACATACAGAGACACTCTAGACCTACAATATAGTACAGCTCCCACATCTGGGACAGTGTTGTTATATACAGAGACACCCTAGACCCACAATACAGTACTGCTCCCGCATCTGGGACAGTGTTGTTATATACAGAGACACCCTAGACCTACAATACAGTACTGCTCCCACATCTGGGACAGTGTTGTTACATACAGAGACACCCTAGACCCACAATACAGTACTGCTCCCACATCTGGGACAGTGTTGTTACATACAGAGACACCCTAGACCCACAATACAGTACTGCTCCCACATCTGGGACAGTGTTGTTACATACAGAGACACCCTAGGACCACAATACAGTACTGCTCCCACATCTGGGACAGTGTTGTTACATACAGAGACACCCTAGACCCACAATACAGTACTGCTCCCACATCTGGGACAGTGTTGTTACATACAGAGACACCCTAGGACCACAATACAGTACTGCTCCCACATCTGGGACAGTGTTGTTACATACAGAGACACCCTAGACCCACAATACAGTACTGCTCCCACATCTGGGACAGTGTTGTTACATACAGAGACACCCTAGGACCACAATACAGTACTGCTCCCACATCTGGGACAGTGTTGTTACATACAGAGACACCCTAGGACCACAATAGAGTACTGCTCCCGCATCTGGGACAGTGTTGTTACATACAGAGACACTCTAGACCTACAATACAGTACTGCTCCCACATCTGGGACAGTGTTGTTACATACAGAGACGCCCTAGACCCACAATACAGTACTGCTCCCACATCTGGGACAGTGTTGTTACATACTGAGACACCCTAGGACCTACAATACAGTACTGCTCTCACATCTGGGACAGTGTTGTTACATACAGAGACACCCTAGACTCACAATACAGTACTACTCCCACATCTGGGACAGTGTTGTTACATACAGAGACACCCTAGACCTACAATACAGTACTGCTCCCACATCTGGGACAGTGTTGTTACATACAGAGACACCCTAGACCCACAATACAGTACTGCTCCCACATCTGGGACAGTGTTGTTACATACAGAGACACCCTAGACTCACAATACAGTACTACTCCCACATCTGGGACAGTGTTGTTACATACAGAGACACCCTAGACCTACAATACAGTACTGCTCCCACATCTGGGACAGTGTTGTTACATACAGAGACACCCTAGACCCACAATACAGTACTGCTCCCACATCTGGGACAGTGTTGTTACATACAGAGACACCCTAGACCCACAATACAGTACTGCTCCCACATCTGGGACAGTGTTGTTACATACAGAGACACCCTAGGGTCACAATACAGTACTGCTCCCACATCTGAGTCAGTGTTGTTACATACAGAGACACCCTAGACCCACAATACAGTACTGCTCCCACATCTGGGACAGTGTTGTTACATACAGAGACACCCTAGACCTACAATATAGTACTGCTCCCACACCTGGGACAGTGTAGTTACATACAGAGACACCCTAGACTCACAATACAGTACTGCTCCCACATCTGGGACAGTGTTGTTACATACAGAGACACCCTAGACCCACAATACAGTACTGCTCCCACATCTGGGACAGTGTTGTTACATACAGAGACACCCTAGACCTACAATATAGTACTGCTCCCACACCTGGGACAGTGTAGTTACATACAGAGACACCCTAGACTCACAATACAGTACTGCTCCCACATCTGGGACAGTGTTGTTACATACAGAGACACCCTAGACCCACAATACAGTACTGCTCCCACATCTGGGACAGTGTTGTTACATACTGAGAAACCCTATACAGTATTGCTGCTATACACACTGGTACCTGAGATCCACAATACATTATTGCTGCTGGATTGGCAGTATCGGTAGAGGGTCGGACGCCATGCTTTCCAGCATGGTTACGTCCCTTTACGATCTGAGTTCAAATCCCGCTGAGGTTGACTTTGCCTTTCATCCTTACGGGGTCGATAAAATAAAGTACCAGTAATGCACTCTGGGTAATTGCTGGCCTTGTGCCTAAAGTAGAAACAATTATTGCTGCTATACACTCTGACACCTGAGATCCACAATACAGTACTGCTGCTATACACACTGGCACCTGAGATCCACAATACAGTATTGCTGCTATACACTCTGACACCTGAGATCCACAATACAGTACTGCTGCTATACACTCTGACACCTGAGATCCACAATACAGTACTGCTGCTATACACTCTGACACCTGAGATCCACAATACAGTACTGCTGCTATACACTCTGACACCTGAGATCCACAATACAGTACTGCTGCTATACACACTGGCACCTGAGATCCACAATACAGTACTGCTGCTATACACACTGGCACCTGAGATCCACAATACAGTACTGCTGCTATACACACTGGCACCTGAGATCCACAATACAGTACTGCTGCTATACACTTTGACACCTGAGATCCACAATACAGTACTGCTGCTATACACTCTGACACCTGAGATCCACAATACAGTACTGCTGCTATACACACTGGCACCTGAGATCCACAATACATTATTGCTGCTATACACACTGGCACCTGAGATCCACAATACATTATTGCTGCTATACACTCTGACACCTGAGATCCACAATACAGGACTGCTGCTATACACACTGGCACCTGAGATCCACAATACAGTATTGCTGCTATACACTCTGACACCTGAGATCCACAATACAGTACTGCTGCTATACACACTGGCACCTGAGATCCACAATACAGTACTGCTGCTATACACACTGACACCTGAGATCCACAATACAGTACTGCTGCTATACACACTGGCACCTGAGATCCACAATACAGTACTGCTGCTATACACACTGGCACCTGAGATCCACAATACAGTACTGCTGCTATACACACTGGCACCTGAGATCCACAATACAGTACTGCTGCTATACACTCTGACACCTGAGATCCACAATACAGTACTGCTGCTATACACACTGACACCTGAGATCCACAATACAGTACTGCTGCTATACACACTGGCACCTGAGATCCACAATACAGTACTGCTGCTATACACTCTGACACCTGAGATCCACAATACAGTACTGCTGCTATACACACTGACACCTGAGATCCACAATACAGTACTGCTGCTATACACACTGGCACCTGAGATCCACAATACAGTACTGCTCTTACATCTAGGACAGTGTTGCTGTTGCTACACATACATCCTTGAATTACAATGGAGCTCTGCTTCATACACAAAGATATCTTAGATAACATCCTGTGAAAACTCACTCAAATGATTAGTATGACATCACTCCCAAATACACTCTAACTTTTTGCTACCACTTCTATCATTGCTACAATGGCCACTGTTGCTTGGAGATGGTTAGTGTCTTGTCACCTTCACTTAAATATGCTTTAACTCAGTCATCTCTCACCTTCCATATTGTGTGTAAATACTCAGGCCCCTCACTATGACTCAGGCCCTGCACTAGAACTCAGACACTCTCTGACTCAATCAGCTCACCTCCTTCCACACATTCATATTGTGCTCAAATACTCAGGCCCTGCCCTACACCCAGCTCCTTCACTAATTTTTATACATAGTCGTCTTTTCCTCAAAAAGAATGTTTTCTAAAATCCCGTCCTTCTAGATCTATCTGACCTGTCTTTACACCAGATTGCTCTCTACTCTTTCTAAATGTTTCCATTTGTTTATTTCAGAAACGTGAAATATCTGCTCCCCGAGTTGGAAAATTCAATGTCTACATACAGGTATTTATATTATTATTGTTCTTTGAGTCTCAGTCATTGATGTGATTTAACTGGAAAGTTTGTTGAAATGAATATCAAGCCACTACCTGCAGCCTCAGATATTCAGGATGTATCGGAGGGTTCTTGCTGTTCCCAGCAAGCATGCCTTTTGAAGTGTTCCAAAAAGCGGGGCGGGACCAATTTTCTTTAACCATCCTTGGAAACTCTTTGAGATAGTACCTAGTGCATTATTATTACTACTATTATTATTACTACTATTATTGGGTGGTGGATTGTCAGTATTGGTAGAGTGTTGGACAACATGCATTGCGGTATGTAGTTATGGCTCTTCACGTTCTGAGTTTAAATCCAGCCAAGGTTAGCTTTGCTTTTCATTCTTACCGGGATGATAAAATAAAGTACCAGTCACGCACTGGTGTCGATTTCATCGGCTTACTCCTCCCCTAAAAAATTGCTGGCCTTGTGCCTAAAATAGAAACAATTATTATTGTTCATCCTTACAGGGTTAATAAAAATGAAGCACCAGTAATGCACTGGGGTCAATTTGATCAACTTTCTCCTCTTTCCAAATTGTTGGCCTTGTGTCTAAATCAGAAACTATTATTATTATTTGAGAGAGCAATGGATTGGTGGAGTTGTTAGAGCGTTGGAAAAAGGCTTAACAGTATTTGTTCCAGCTCTTTACATTTCTGAGTTCAAATCTCACTGAGGTCAACCAAGGTTGATCAAATAAAGTACCAGTCACACACTAGAGTCGATATAATCAACTCTGCTTTCCCCAAAACTGCTGACCTTGTGCCTATTTTTTTAAAAATCATTATTATTCAAAGCCCTGATAAACTTTTTCAGGTCTAACTTGAAGAGGAAACTCAAGGTGTGTGTGTGGGGGGGGGGGGGGGTGCCTTCTAACCAGTTAATTGAAAGGTGGATGAGAGTGGCAAGCATGGTCTGAGTGAATGGGCCTGCTCTGAGTATATGTCTATAGATTGGAGGAGGTCAACTGGAAGAGGGCACTTGCCTTGGCAGTCAGGGTGGCTATAATTTTTTTGTGGGCTTCCTACACAGGTGACCCTTGGAAGTCTCTGTCTTATTGGAGAAATATTATTTGTTTGAGATTTTTTACGTTTTTTTTTTTGTTTTTGTTAAGCAATTTTTGCACTCAAAACTCCTCATTGTACTGTCCTGTGCCATCATTAAAGTTTCCTTGATGTAAGCCCTTTGTGGCTAATAAAAATATCATTATCATTATCATATGTAACAGCAAATTTGCCAGAACTAGAAACCAAGTACCAGGTGTCCATAACCAGTCGACTGAGGGGGTACATTCCATTTGAGGACTCTGTGGAGTACCTGAACAGTCCCTCCCATCAAATGTTATATTTTGTTATTGTCTTCTTCTTCTTCACCCACTTATTCTCGAGAGGGTCGTGAGGACAGAATCCTCAAAAACTCCTACCAGAAGGTCCTATTAGAAGCAACTGTCTCCAACTGATCTGGCTTGATCCCCAAGCGAGACCAGCCAAGCTCATAGATGTTATCCAACTATCTTGCTCGAGATCTACCCCTGGATCTCCTGCTGGTTGCCTTTGCCTGTAAAATCTGTCCAGTGATTTTTTCCCCGAGTCATTCTAACCAAATACCCATAGTATCAGAGCTGTGATCGCTCAATTCAGAGAAGTAATGGCTATATCTGGAGTGACTCTCTGATCTCTGAGCTACGTGCTCTATCAAGTAACTTTACTCCAAAGACCCTTCAGAGGAATCCCATTTTGGCCGCTTCTATTCACAATCGCCTTCTTTCGGTCATTACCCAAGATTCATGAACCTAGGTAAGATTTGGCACAAATACTGAATCGAAGATAGTGAGTTTGGCTTTTACACCTACCTCCCTTCTTCTGATTACTGAATGCTGAAGCTGGTGCACCAGCTCCTGTAATTCTTGTACTTAATACAATCTCCTGCTTTCCATCACTCGTAAACAGGGCCACAGGATACTTGAACTTCTCCACCTGCTTCAGTAGATGTTCAATCTTCAGATTGACTCCAGTATTCTCTATCCACTTAAGAAGTTCAGTACTTATACAGCCCATAACACTTACAACAATGGGAATAACTTCAACTTTCTTCATTGTCCATAACTTATATAATTCCTATTTTAAGTGGTCACAGCTTTCCAAGTTTTCATCTTCTTTCTCCACCTCTCTTTTGTCTCCCAGACATGTGATATCTATAATTATACAGGTTCTCTCTTCCTTGTTTTATTATTGAGGTCAACTTTGCCTTTACAGGGTTGATAAAATAAAGTACCAGTAACACACTGGGTTAATTTAATCGACTTTCTCCTCTCCCAAAATTGTTGGCCTTGTACCTTGGTGAATTGGCAGTATCGGTAGAGGGTTGGAAGCCATGCTTTCTAGCATAGTTACATCCCTTTACGGTCTGAGTTCAAATCCCTCCAAGGTTAACTTTGCCTTTCATCCTTACGGGGTCGATAAAATAAAGTACCAGTAATGTACTGAGTAATTGCTGGCCTTGTGCCTAAAGTAGAAACAATTATTTTTATTATTAATATAATAATCGGTAGATTGGCAGTATCGGTAGAGAGTCAGACGCCATGCTTTCCAGCATAGTTATGTCCCTTTACGGTCTGAGTTCAAATCCCGCCAAGGTTAACTTTGCCTTTCATCCTTACAGGGTTCATAAATAAAGCACCAGGGTCGATTTAATAGATTTCCCCACTCCCCTCCAAATTTCTGGCCTTGTGCCTAAACTAGAAAGAATTATTATTGCAGTCGATAGGCAATATCAGTAGAGGGTCGGACGTCATGCTTTCCAGCATAGAGTTAAGTCCCTTTACGGTCTGAGTTCAAATCCCGCCGAGGTTAACTTTGCCTTTCATCCTTACGGGGGTCGATAAAATAAACTACCAGTAATGCACTGGCATAATTGCTGGCCTTGTGCCAAAAGTAAAAATAATAATTATTATTATTATTCTATTTTTACTTTATTTTTGTTTGTATTATCTACCCCCCAAATCTCAATCTAGAGAAAGCAGACTGATCAGTGTTAACAAGTGATATACCATGTAGTTGTACGATTGATAAGATAATCTACAAGTTTTAGTTTACAACCTATTAGTGAGTGTATATATTTGATTGAAGGTGGTGAATTGGCAGAGTTGTTAGAATATCAGATAGAATACTTTATGGTATTTCAGCCCTCTGCTCTCAGAGTTCAAATCCCGCTGAGGTCAACTTTGCCTTTCATCCTTTCGAGGTCGATAAAAAAAAGTACCAGTCTAGTACTGGGGTTGATTCTTCCTCTATATCTCTTTCTCATTTTCCTCTTCGCCGGCTCTCTGCTCTCAGAGTTCAAATCCCGCTGAGGTCAACTTTGCCTTTCATCCTTTCGAGGTCGATAAAAAAAAGTACCAGTCTAGTACTGGGGTTGATTCTTCCTCTATATCTCTTTCTCATTTTCCTCTTCGCCGGCTCTCTGCTCTCAGAGTTCAAATCCCACCGAGGGCAACTTTGCCTTTCATCCTTTCGAGGTCGATAAAAAAAAGTACCAGTCTAGTACTGGGGGTTGATTCTTCCTCTATATCTCTTTCTATTTCTTCTCTCTCTAACTGTCTTTCTCTGAAATCTACTGTACTCAGGCCTGGAGAGGGATGGGCTCTGCCAGGATTAAAATGCCCAAGAAACGCCATATATCAATACAACTCCCCTACAACTCCCCCGGGAGTTACACGGGACCATATATAAATATTTGAGTGTGTTTATCATCATCATCCCACCATCACCATCACCATCATCATCATCATCACCACCACCACCACCATCACCATCATTATCACCACCACCACCACCACCATCATCCTCACCGCCACCACCATCATTATCATCATCACCACCACCACCACCACCACCACCACCATCATCATTATCATCTCCGCCACCACCACCACCACCACCATCATCATTATCATCTCCGCCACCACCACCACCACCACCATCATCATTATCATCCCCGCCACCACCACCACCACCACCACCATCATCATCGTTTAAGGTCCACTTTCCACCCTTGAATGAGTTAGACAGGTTGTCAAGTTATGAGACAAGTCAGGCCAGGAGACCCCGTCTTGCTCATCTGTATCAACGTTGTATATATTTGTATGTAGAAACTTTGTGACTACAAAGAGAGAAACTTGTGCAAAATTTGTGAAGTACTCATGAGAATGATGTTTTTGCAACTCACCAGTTTTAGGGTAGGCAGTAATTTGGGCTATATAATTGTTTACCACCTTGGATATCAGTCCAGGTGTCACAATATCTACAGGTAATGTAATTCTTTTGAAATGCCACATTCTGATAATTTCTATTTCCAGGTCTTTGTTTTTATTGAATTTGTCAAATGCTTTTAGAGGTCTTTATGTCAGCAAGGGCTGTGACATCTATCAGGCAAGTTTCAACAAAATGTTGCTGTTAACCCTTTACCATTTACATTACTCTATATTTAATATTGTATTTTCATGGTAAAGGCTTTATCTCACATAATATTGAGTCTATGAGATTTTGATAATATTTATTTTGAGAACAATACCTTAACATAAGTATGAATGGCCGGCTATAGCCGGTTTGAACAGAAAAAGATGAGAGAATTTCGGACGGATACGGCCGGTTTAAATGCTAAAAGGTTAAGATGGGGTCACATCTAGTTTCTCATTGTTCTTGCTGTACCTGGTAAGGCAGACTTTTGGATCAACGTTGCTGTTGTTACCTCTATGTCTTCCAGAGATCTTTACAGTCTCTAACACACCAATAACAGTGGGGCGTTACTTTGGCAGGCACATTCCAAAATCTTATCTTTCTGGCCTTGTTCCAATGTTAAAAATGGTTTGGTAGAATCACTAGACCATCACCACCAACAACATCACCACCATCACCACTAACACCATCACCACCACCACCACCACCACCACCACCACCACCACCACCACCACCACCACCACCACCATCATCATCATCATCATCACTGTCATCATATCACCCCCCCCCCACCATTATCATTATTATTTAATGATTGAACAAAATACCTTGCAGTAGTTATTCTGACTCTTTACGCACTGACTTTAATCCCGCTCAGGTAAACTTTGTCTTTCATCTTTCAGGAGTTGTAAAAATATAAAACGCTGGTGCCAATTTAATCAACATAACCCTCTCCCTAAATTTCTGGCCTTCTTACAAGGCCAGAAATTTAGGGAGAGGGTTTTGTAAGAAATAATTCTTTCCAACATAGACACAACAACCTCCCTAGTGTTGGTGGCCCACATGATAAATGCACTCAGTTCATGCTGTTAAGTAGTTGGTGATAGGAGGGGCATCCAGTGGTAGAAGGCTTACCGAACAAAGGGATGGGGGACCCTTCAGTCTATGTCAAGAATATGACAACCTCCCTACTGCTGGTGATCTACGTAATAAGAGTACCCAGTACATGCTGTAAAGTGGTTAGTGTTAGGAAGGGCATCCAGTCATAGAAAGCTTGCCAAACAATGGGATGCAAAGCACCTTTAGTTGTGTCAAGGACATAGCAATCTCCTTAGTGCTGGTGATCTACACAATAAAAGTACCCAGTACTCGCAGTAAAGTGGGTGGTGATAGGAAGGGCATCCAGCCATAGAAAGCTTGTCAACAAGGGGTTAGTAGGACCCTTCAGTTTGTCTCAAAAATATGACAATTTCTCTTCACTCAATATGACGGTACATAAGTGGAATACAGACCCCTAGGTCTGTCTGGGAGGTCAGTAACCCTGCTTCAGTACTGACTTAGTATACGTAGACCTATTCAGCCCTTGCTAGCAGGGAAAGTGCATGTTAAATGATGATGATGATAGGCACAAGACCAGCAATTAGGAGGAAGAGGAAATTTGATTATATTGACTCCAGTAAGACGAAAATTGAACCCTGAAGAATGAAAGGCAAAGTTGGTCCCTGAAGAATGAAAGGCAATTTGAACTCAGAATGTAAAAGGCTGCAACTAAATGATACAAATATTCTGTCTGATATTCTACTGGCACAGCCAATCAAACAGCTTCCCTATGTAAGAAATATTGGTTTCTTATTTAGGCACATGGCTAGCAATTTGTGGTGAGGAGAGAGTTCATTATATCGACCCCGAAAGGATGAAAAGCAAAGTTGATCTCAGCAAGATTTGAACTGAAAATGTAAAGAACCTCTACCATTACTTCCAGAGTATTTTGTCTGACACTTTACCAGTATTTTGTCTGACACTTTACCAGTTCTGTTAACCCAACACCCTTAATGTAAGAAATGGTTAAAAACACAATTTTAAATTAAAGAGGAATTAAAGAAATGCCATTTTAAATAAAAGTACAATTGCTAGATAAATGAAAGACACAAATGTGTGCCTAAGCTAATATTGAGTATCAAATACAACTTATAGAAAATATCTAAATATAAACAAACATCGAGAATGGTAGATGAGGAGGAGAAACTGATGGAATAAAAGATACAGAGGGAAATATAGAAAGATATGGGAAGAGGTGAGCGAAGGGATGTAAGAGGTAGAGTAGTAAAACATGTTAATGATACACCGAGGTGGAAGCAGGGAAATAGGTGATAGCTACATAGAGAAAGAAGAGATGTATAAGATGAGAATGTAATGTGGAGGAGAAATAAGCAATGATTAATGCGTTATCAGAGAAGATGGGACATACACATGCATGAACTTTGTCTAATATAACATAATATGCGTGTACGTATGTGTGTATATATTATATATGTGTGTATATGTGTGTGTGCGTATACATATATATATGTGTGTGTATGTATGTGTGTGTGTGTGTATATGTGTGTGTGTGTGTATATATATATATATATATATAGAAACGAGTAGGACCCCGACGGCTGAGCTCAAGCCGTTTTGACAGCTAATTCTGGACCTGTATGTATGTATGTGTGGAATTAACCGTCGAAACGGCTTGGGCTCAGCCATCGGGGTCCTACTCGTTCCTATTACCCACTCTACTACCCTAAGTATTGAGTACTTTGGTGCGTTATGGTCCACCTGGTTCCTTACCACATTTCCTTCATTATATATATATATATATAGATATATAATAATAATGAAATTATTGTGTTAAGTGCTCAGATGCACGATATATATATATAATATTGTTGCTGCTTTCTCATAATATTTACAGTAGTTATAAACAAACTTACAGTTAGCTTTTTATATACAACTGTTGCACATGTGTGTGTGTATGTGTGAGTGTATGTCTGTGTGTGTATGTGTGAGTGTATGTGTGGATGTATGTGTGAGTGTGTGTGTGTGGATGTATGTGTGTATGTGTGGATGTATGTGAGTGTATGTGTGTATGTGTGAGTGTATGTGTGGATGTATGTGTGAGTGTATGTGTGGATGTATGTGTGTATGTGTGGATGTATGTGAGTGTATGTGTGGATGTATGTGTGAGTGTATGTGTGTATGTATGTGTGAGTGTATGTGTGGATGTATGTGTGAGTGTATGCGTGGATGTATGTGTGGATGTATGTGTGAGTGGATGTATGTGTGAGTGGATGTATGTGTGAGTGTATGTGTGAGTGTATGTGTGTATGTGTGAGTGTATGTGAGTGGTGGTCTGCCTGTCTGTCCATCCGGCTCTGATTTTCTTTTTCTTTTCATGTGTGTCTATATCTTTCCCTTTCCCTCTCTCTCTCTCTCTCTCTCTCCCCTTTCTCTTGCTCAGGATATCTCTTTCTCTCTCTTTCTCTCTCTTTCTCCATCTGTCTCTTATTCCCTCTCCCTCTCTCTCTCTCCCCCTCTTTCATTCTCTCATTCTTTTCTTTTGACCCGTCTATCATTTTCTCTCTCTTTCTCTTTCTTTTTTCTCCCTCTCCCCCTCTCTCTCTCTATCTCTCTCTCTCTCTCTCTGTCCCTCTGTATATATATATATATACCTCTCTCTCTCTGTGTCCCACTGTATCTCTCTCTCTCTCTCTCTCTGTATCTCTCTCTCTCTCTCCCTCTCTCTCTCTGTCCCACTGTATATATATATATATCTCTCTCTCTCCGCCTATCATTCCTGTGTCTATCAGTAATGTAATGGCATAATTTATCCACCCACACAGAGACACATATATTGACATACATACATACATACTTACATATATATATATATATTATATACTAAACTAACTACATGTGTACTTATATATATATATATATATATACGTGCACACATGTGTACATATGTGTGCATAAACACTACATACGTGGCATTTCTATGATTGCTTACATTTTAGGATGTGTGGCGGCAGCTACAATTACCACTGCTACTAGCATCTACATTTTCACCACTACCACCACCACTGCCACCGTAACCATACCACCACAACCACCACAACAACCACGACCATAATCATTGCCATTATCACCACCACCACCACCACACCACCATCACCACAGTAACCATACCACCACTGTCATTACCACCACCACCATCACCACCATAATCACTGCCATTACCACTACCACCATCACCACCACCGTCACCATACCACCGAACCATACCACCACCACCACCACCACCATTACCACCATAATCACTGCCATTACCACCACCAACGTCACCACCACCGTCACCATACCACCGAACCATACCACCACCATTACCACCATAATCACTGCCCTTACCACTACCACCGAACCATACCACCACCACCACCATTACCACCACCAACGTCACCACCGTAACCATACCACCACAACCATTACCACCAATGCCACCACCAACACTACCACTACAACAGCAATCTCTGCCATTACCACCACCACCACCATCTCCACCACTGCCACTACCATCACCACCACCAACAACAACAACAATACTGCCACCAACACTATCACCACCACCATCACCACCACCACAACACCACAATACCATCAGTACTGCTACAACCACTGCCACCACCACCATCTCCACCACTGCCACAACCACCACCACCATCTCCACTACCACCACAGCCACCACCACCTCCACTACTGCCACTACCATCACCACCACCAATAACAACAACACCGCCACCAACACCATCTCCACTACCATCTCCACCTCCATCACCACTACCACCAACACAACAACACCACCACAATACCACCAGTACTGCTACAACCACAGCCACTACCACCATCTCCACCACTGCCACTACCATCACCACCACCAACAACAATAACACCACCACAACACCACACTACCACCATCTCCTCTACCATCACCACCACCATCTCCACCACTGCCACAACCACCACCACCATTTCCACCACTGCTGACACCGCCATCCCCACCACTGCTACCACCACCGTCCCCACCACTGCTACCACCACCACTGCTGCCACCACTACCACCACTACCACTGCCACCACCACCATCTCCACCACAACCACTACCACCACTACCACCACCACTGCCATCACTGCCACCATCCCCACTACCACCATTG
>OZ024741.1:218768157-218788157 GCA_964016885.1 Eledone cirrhosa | reverse complement strand
TATATATATATATATATATATATATATATATATCAAGATAGCACCAGTTTAAAACTAGTTAGACCATTACTCAACAGAGTACTGGATACTTGGGGTAGTAGTATGGTTATATTATAAAGAGTCGGGACTGACCTTCTATTATATATATGTGTGTGTAAGTGTGTTTGTGACTCTTAATGTGTGTGTGTGTGTGTGTGTGTAAAGTTGTCATGTACGAGACGTGACAAAAAGCATCCACCAGACACTGTAAATGTGGTTGGTGTTAGGAAGGGCATCCAGCTGTAGAAACCTAGCCAGAAACAGTTCTGTATGAGCTGTCACCTGACCTGACTTGCTTTTCATGGGACAACCCATTTAACCTATGTTAATGTGGAAAAGGGACTTTAAACGATGATAATGATGATATATATGGTTCAGGGTTCATTTTATAGAGTGAGAATAGTCTGTTATCATGATATAGGCTGCCATTAATCCCTGTGAAGAGTATTTTAACCCTTTAGCATTTAATTTTATTCTATATATATACTATTATATTTTCACAGTAAAGGCTTTACCATGCATAATTATCTCACATAATATCTATCACATATCTATCTTTATTAGTGTGTGTTTATATGTGTTTGTTGTTATTGTGCTTGTGTATGTATTTATTTATCTATTTATTTATTTATTTATACTTCTCTTAGATCAGTGTTGTTTGTTTGGGTGTTGTTGTTATTCCATTCATTTTTTCTGTAACAGAAAAAATGAATGGAATAACAACAACACCCAAACAAACAACACTGACCTAACACATATAAACACAGACTAGTAAACTAAGATAGAATACATTAACCAATACACAGCCACCCAATCACGAACACACATCAAACAAAACACTATACACACACGCAAACGCATGCGCAAAGAAGACAAAATAAAATAAACAAATAAATAAATATATAAACAGACTAAATAAAGATGGCGTAGAAAATACAATGCAACGGGAGGAAACAATAGCACCACTGACGATGTTGCAGATGTGCAACGAAAGAACTTTGATAAACTATATATAGTGTCTTGCTCAAGGAAACAACACATCACCCAGTCCGAGTATTGAACTCGCAACCTTTCGATTGCAAGCCCAATGCTCTAACCACTAAGCCATGTGCCGTAGAGATATAGTATTAAAAGGATCAGAGGTCATAATCAATTGATTTAGGTTTATTCAAAACTCTGTGATACATATTTCGCTGAGGACTATTAATTTTGACAGCCTGAGATTTTCAGACAGTATTAAAACCTCTAAAAACTTGAAAACATTGAAAACTTCCTCGGAAGATGTTGTTTCTTTGTCATGTCATCAGCTGTCATAATATGTATATAGTTTCAACCCCTACTGAGAGTACTGCTGGTTCATTCAGGAATTATAACAAGATGGTTATTCACTGTCTTGGAGCATTTTACAAGACAAAGAACAAGACGAATATCTGTATATTTGACTCGGAATACAGACAGACATGAATGATAAAGTAAATAAAAGGAAATGAAGCAAAATTTACATGAAATTACATGGCAAGGACAAAGTCCATAAATACATAAATGTTGAACATTTATGTCAATGTGTGACGACAGATTTGGTCAGTTAGACTCGTGGACACACAGAAAAAGGTGACACAGAGAGGAGAATAAATAAACACACCAAACTTTCTTTCTTCTTTTCCATATAAAGTATGAAACTAATAAGTCGTTTTATACCTGTTTGTTGTTTCCTTGAACTATATATCATCATCATCATCACCGTTTTACAGCCGTTCTTCCACGCTAGCATGGGTTAAATGGGTTGTCCTGTTGTGGGCAGTGTCCGGTCGGCTGATCTTCTCTTGCTCATACGGAAATTGATTTTGGCTTGATTTCTACAGCTGGATGCTCTTCCTAACACCAACCTCATTTACAATGAGTGCTGGATGCTTTTTTCCATTGCACCTACATAACCACTTTACAGTGTGGGCTGGGGGCTTTTTTGCTGTGGCACCCCCATGACCACTTTGCAGTGGGAGGGGTTGGGTGAATATTGTCTATATGCTTCAGCTTCGGCTTGTACCCGTGGGAAGTAGGGTCTTCTGTATTACTGCGTAACGCCAGAGGTCCTGGTCATCTCTCATCGCCCTTGAGAGGTGCAATTGGGTAAGGTTGGCTTTTATCACCGCATCCCAGGTCTTCTTGTGTCTCCCCACTCCACGGCTTCCATTTATATATATATTTCCGATTCCACCCTGCCTATACCGATTGTGTTGTTATTTCTGTTTACCTTTTAAATAATATGTATGTATATAATGAACTTCTGCAGTTTCTGTCAACCAAACTCCGCTCATGAGGCATTGTTGAACCCAAAGGTGTAATGGAAGATATTTGCCCAAGGTGTTACACTATAGGATTTAACCCAGAACTACGTGGCTGCATAGCAAATACCTTAATCATATGGCCAAACCTACACACACTCATATATACACACACACCTATATATATATATATACTAGCATTAAAGCCCGGCGTTGCTCGGGGTCAGTAAGTTACCAAAGTTAGGTTGCACCACCCATTTTATGGCAGCACTTTTTTGTCTGCCAGGCACTGGGTAAATGAATTGCAGACCTGGACTGCCGAAGCAGGAGCTGCGCCAGCAGTGACAATTGTAGTTTCGCCTATGGATTGAAATTTATTGTTTCACAGTACTTGCGCAACATGCGCGTAGACGATGCCAGCTGAACAACAGAGCTGCGATGGAGTTGTTCTGCATGTTTGTCTAATGTATGTTTTCTAAATTTAAGACAGTAGGGAGGAGTGTGTTATGGGGGAGAGTTAGCTGCTGTTTCTAGCAGGTTTAGTGACCTCATAGAGGATATGTTTTCTAAATTTAAGACAGTAGGGAGTGGTGTGATATGGGGGAGAGTTAGCTGCTGTTTCTAGCAGGTTTAGTGATCTCATAGAAGATATTATTGTGTATCATAATCTATAAAGCTCAGTGTATGGTCATGTTTCTTTGTTATAGAAATCTACGATATAGAATTTCTTCAATTGAAATTTACAATTCAGTATTCGAAATAGCTTCGATTGGGTCTTGGCACATATAATTTTTTCAATTTCACCCACAATTACGCAAAAATATCGATAAAACTCAATATTTTACGATTTTGACTCTCTCATTTCAACTGCTAAATACTTTCCATTACCCTTAAAAATCTATACAACTTCATACTTTCTGCTACTTTCTCTTTCCAAGCTGAAACAACTATTCTTTTCATTTTACATTGTTCATGTTGATGGTGATACTGTCCGTTTTACTCTCTCACTCATACACTTTACAGACTAAACAACAAAAACATTAGCCACATTAACGTACAATTTCGTTTATTCTAAATGTGAGTCTTCAAACTGATTTATTTATTTGCAAACACATACAAACACACACTCACATCAAATGAATAATTAAACTTTAAATCAATTTAACCACGTGCCGGATTTTTAACCACACATACACACTTCATTAACAAATAAAAATTCTAATTTGCGACAATTATTTTCTTTCAATCGTAAAATCAAACGACATAATTATTTTCATTTTCGGTTGTTAATCTTCATGGCGATAATACTACCCTTCCATTTCACATCATGTGAGTTAACAAATAATTTTTTAAAACACTATTCGCAGACTTCCTTAAACAACAAGATCAATTGCGTAACCGGTATTCATTATGTAGCCGGTAAAGCTATATAGCAGGTAAAAGGCTATGTAGTCAGTACGATGTTATATAACCGGTAAATGTTATGTCGCCGTTAGCATGTGTGTGTGTATTACCGTCAATACACACGTGTGCGTGTTTCAATGTAGTTTTCGTTAACAATGACGAGAGTACAATCGCGCCAGAAACAATTCAATTTCTCATTCTTAACTGCTAGGGGCGTTCACAGGTTCATTAAGTACTTTCAGTAAGGAATAAAAAAAATTAGGGATTGAACCCAAAACCACGACATAAACAGGCACCAACAAACGTTTTCTTTGTCCTGTCAAAAAGTGATTGATCCTATCCCTTTCACCTACGACCTCAGTTAGGTCAGGCGAAAGTCAAATAGACAGGGGATCACCTATGTAGGTACAAACCCTGCTGCGGTATGTCTATTTTTCTAGCTGCAACCAGATTATATATACCGTAGTTAACAGAGACCATGACACACCAGGCCTGCAAACCAAGCGAGATGGAATATTCATTATAATACATCAGTTCCCCAGCCCCGAGCAATGCCGGGCACTTCTGCTAATAGTAAATAAACTGATACTTCTTTCTTCCACGTTCGTTGAGAGATGTTTTAAAAAAGATTTATCGCTATTTTTTGTTGTTGTTGAATAAATTTATCTGTTGCTTTTGAATAATTGTTGTTTCGTATGAAATGTAATAAGTTCTCTGTCATTGAAGTAAATAAATGTTTGACCATCCCACACTCAAACACAAACGTTCTCTCTCTCTCTCTCTCTCTCTCTCTCTCTCTCTCTCTCTCTCTCTCTCTCTCTCTCTCCGGCGTTCCTAAAGCAAGTTTGTAAGTTTAAGCGTATATAAGAGAAAGTTGCAGCATGTATGTAGTTTTATCGAATTTTAAGGGGAGTACAGAGAGGTATCAGATTGTATTAGAGGGGTAAAGCGTCATGTGTTTAGTTTTATCGTAATTGTGGGTGAGTTTGAATGAAATAAATAGTCGTAGACCTAAGTTTGACCATATACAACATTCTTACAGACTTTGAGTCGAATCGGTTTGAAATTGTACAAATATATAAACATGGAACATGCACACACACACAACTTTTATAGATAATTGTTTCTACTTTTGGCACAAGGCCAGCAATTACCCAGTGTATTACTGGTACTTTATTTTATCGACCTCGTAAGGATGAAAGGCAAAGATAATGATGATACATATGGTAAAACTGATCTCGACCTTTCATCCTTCTGGGGTCGATAAAAAATGTACCACTTAAGTATTTGAGTCGATTTAATTAACTTTCCTTCTCCATAAATTGCTGGCCTTATGCATAAATTAGAAATCATTATCATTATTGTTGTTGTTGTTATTATAACCTCTCCATTTTCAGTGTCACACATGATAACAGCTGTTCCCCAAGTCAGCAATAATCAGTCATCTCCAAATAACAACAACAATACCAAGAACAACAGCAATAGTAATAACAGCATTGTCTGTGTTGTGTTTGAAAATAAAGAGAAAAAAACAGCCATGTGATGCCCCAAGCTGCAGCTGTTAAGTCCCACAATAAAAATAATAAAACAGATTGAAAGTAAAGTAGAATTGAAGAGATAAACATGATTTTTATTTTAAAAGATAAACCAACGATTGTAAACATATAATTGTGTCAGTAACATATGTTAATATAGATACTGTCTGGGTATAGAGTGTAGCCAAATGGTTAGGGTGTTCACTTGATAATCTTTAGTCCTCAGTTTGATACCACTATGTGACATCTTGAACAAGTGTTATAATAATAATAATTGTTTCTACTTTTGGCACAAGGCCAGCAATTAACCAGTGCATTACTGGTACTTTATTTGATCGACTCCGTAAGAATGAAAGGTAAAGTTAGCCTCGGTGGGATTTGAACTCGGAATAGCAGGGACCGTAACTCTATGCATCAAAGCATGGTGTCCGACCCTCTACCGATACTGCCAATCCACCATAATAATGATGAATAATAATAATGAAATTATTGTGTACAGTGCTCAGGTACACTACAATTCATCAAAGGTGCATGTATAGTTACCGTAGTCTTGGGTTGACCCTTGCCTTGTGAGTGATGGACTGTACCTGTATTGTGATTTAAATATCCAACCTTGTTACACAGCGATGATGATGATGATACACACACACACATGTATATATACATTTATATATATATATACATATATAAGTTTATCTCTGGTTCAATCAGGGGTAACCACAGTAAGTAAGGTACTCAATACATAGCAGAGTATAAATATTTGATATAGAATAGGCTTCTACAGGACTAGAACTGTTTCATTCGGGAGAAATCATCAGGAAGCTGACCTGCTTCCTGATGATTTCTCCTGAATGAAACAGTTCTAGTCCTGTAGAAGCCTTCTCTATATTAAATATCATCATCATCATCATCATCATCACCGTTTTACGTCCGTTCTTCCACGCTAGCATGGGTTAGACGGGTTGTCCTGTTGTGGGCAGTGTCTGGTCGGCTGACCATGCCTTGCTCATACAGGAACTGATCTGGCTTGATTTCTACAGCTGGATGCCCTTCCTAACACCAACCTCATTTACAGTGAGTGCTGGGTGCTTTTTCGTGGCGCCTACACGTCCACTTTACAGTGTGGGCTGGGTGCTTTTTTGCCGTGGCACCTCCACGACCACCTTGCGGTGGGGGGAGTGGGGGCATATTGTTTATATGCTTCAGCATGTACCCATGGGAGGTCGGGTACCCTGTATTACTGCGTGACGCCAGAAGTCACGGTCGTGTGTCATTGACTTTGAGAGGTGTAGTTGGGTAAGATCGGCTTTTATCACCTCATCCCAAGTCATCTTGGGTCTCCCCACTCCGCGGTTTCCATCAACTTCTAGTGCTCTGCACCTTTTTATGCAGCTGTCATCCTTCATACGCATCACATGTCCATACCAGCGTAACCGCCTCTCCTGCACGCAGCATTTGATTCCTCTTATGCTCAGTCTCTCTCTCAATTCCTTTATGCTTTGTCGTTCACGTATATTACTGTTACACATCCATCGGAGCATGCAGGCTTCGTTTCTCTCTAATCTACGTAAGTCTTCCACCTTCAGCGCCCAGGTCTCACTACCATGCAACATCGCTGTTCGGATACACGCATCATACAGTCTGCCTTTCATTCTGAGGGAGAAGCCTTTTGCAGCTAGCAGTGGTAGTAGTTCCCTAAACTTCTTCCATCCCGTTCTTACCCTAGTTATTGTACTTTCTGAGCACCCACCTCCGTTGCTAATTCGGTTACCTAGGTAGCAGAAGCTGTCTACTGTTTCTACAGGGCCCTCCCAGAGATTGGTGGTACTTGTTTCCTGTGGCTGTTTGCTTGCTGTTTCAGCACAGCTGCTGCATGTGAATCCTACATTCTTAATTAAGCTTCCTGAGATCCCGCTACATCTCTTGTGTACCCATTCTTTGCATTTGGGGCAGAGAATGGAGTTCCTACCTACACCTTTCCTGCATACTGAGCAAGGTCATTTCCCTGAGGGGATCTGGGTTCTGTTTTCTCGTCTACTTACAAGGACCTTAGTCTTTGTCATGTTGACTTTGATGCCCTTTCTCTCTAGTCCCTGCTTCCAGGTTTGGAATTTATTCTCTAGTTCTACCATAGATTCAGCTATGAGTGCGAGGTTATCAGCATACAGGAGTTCCCATGGGCATCCGGTTTTAAACTCCTCCGTTATTGCCTGCAGGACTATGATGAACAGGAGAGGGCTAAGAACAGAGCCCTGGTGGACCCCAACCTGTACACTAAATTCCTCCCTATACTCATTGCCAATCCTAACTTTGCTGACTGCTCCCCTATACATGGCTTGTACCGCTTTCACAAGCCATTCATCTACTCCTAGTTTTCTAAGAGCCCACCAGATTACTGCACGTGGAACTCTGTCAAAGGCTTTCTCAAGGTCGACAAATGCCAAGTAGAGTGGCTTACTTTTAGCTAGGTACTTTTCCTGTAATTGCCTCACAAGGAAGAGGGCATCAGTGGTGCCTTTCCCTGGTACAAACCCAAATTGCATCTCGTCTATATTCACCCGGTCCCTAATCAGCTGTGCTATAACTCTTTCTGTTACTTTCATGACCTGGTCCATCAACTTTATACCTCTATAGTTTCCTCTATCTAGTGCATCGCCTTTACCTTTGTAGCAGTTGACAATGATGCTACTGCACCAATCTTTTGGTATGGCCCCTTCTAGTATTACCTGGTTAACGATACGTGTGGTTATAGTGTGACCTACAGACCCAGATGCCTTCAGCATCTCGGCAGCTATACCTGATGGACCGGTAGCCTTCCCTATCTTCATATCTCTGATTGCCTTACTTACTACGCTGCCGCTGACTTGTACTGCTGGTCCCTCTATAGGGTCTACGTGGGGTAGGGTCTCTTCTTCCCATGCATTCTCCTCATTTAGTAATCTATCATAATGACTCTTCCATGCATCTTTCTTCTCAGCACTTGTGAGGGCAAGCTCACCTTTATCATTCCGGACACACTTCTCTCCAATGACATCACAACTATCTCTGACACACTGCCTCGCAATCTTGAATACCTCCTGTTTCTGGTCCTCACGTTGTAAAACATGCTTGAATTTTCTATCCTCTGCTTCCCTCCTAGCTAAGTATACTTGTCGCCTAGCTTCCCTCTTGGTCTCTATGTAATGTACCCTGCTCCCCCCGTTCTTCCATTCTTTCCATGCCTGTCTCTTGGCCTTGACTGCTTCATCTACCTTATTGTTCCACCACCAAGTCACTCTCCTCCTGCTTGAGGTCTTACTCCAGCCACAAACCTCATCCGTCCCCTCTAGTAAGTTATTTTTTAGGAACTCCCAGTTCTCTTCTACATTAAATGTCTCTATCTGTTTTTCTTTACTGTCGTAGGCGTTGAGTAAAATATCTTTAAATCAGTTACTGGTTGAGGGGACTTTCATACATATATAATTATTAAAGCCATACCAAGGACATATGTTTCATTGATTCAGAGGATCAACTTGATCAAACTGTGTCCAACAAGATACATGTTTCCACTGTAAAGTAGTTGTGTAGGTGTCATGACAAATAGCACCCAGTCCATGATGTAAAGTGGTTGCTTTGGTGCTATGATAAAAGTACCCAGCCCACACTGTAAATATGGTTGGCATTAAGAAGGGCACCCAGCTATAGAAACCAAGCCAGAAACAGTTCTTTATGAGCAAGACATGGTCATCGGATCTGACTTGATTCACAAGAGGACAACTCGTCTAACCCATGCTGGTGAGGAAAAATGGACGTTAAATGATGATGACGATGATGATGATGATGATGATGTTGATATGTAATTAGCTAACTCTGAGTTCAAATCCCGCCGAGGTTAACTTTTACTTTCATCCTTACGGGGGTCGATAAAATAAAGTACCAGTAATACACTGGGATAATTGCTAGCCTTGAGCCAAAAGTAGAAACAATTATTTTGTCTTCCTTCTCTACTAATTTTGACTGTTTAGCCCTAGGTCAGTTCAGATCCAGAAAGTCTGTGATCAAAGGCGTTCCAGCCATGACTAACCTGTTTCTTTGTATATCAATGACACAATGTGTCCTTCCTTTTATAAGAAGGTAGGTTGTGATATATGGGAAATTTAGCTACTATTTCTAGCAAGTTGACTAACTCTATAGTCTCCTTTGTTGGCTTCTGAGTAAGTTCATGTGTTTTGTGGGGGAGGTGTTTGTGTGTATGTGTGAGCATGCTAGTGCGTGAGAATGCTACTGCGAGTTCATGTGTGTGTGTGTGTGTGTGTGCGCGTGTGTGAGAGCATGGTTGTGTGAGTTGATATATGTGTATCTGTGTGTGTGTGTATGTATGCATGCATGTGTGTGACTTAATGTGCTGATGATAGCTTGAGCTTTTGTTTTGGTGGTATATAATGATGATGATGATGATGGCGATGGTGGTGATGATGGCGATGGTGGTGATGATAATGATAGTGATGGTGATGATGACAGTGATGTTGGTGACAGTGATGATGGTGACAATGATGATGGTGACAATGATGATGGTGATGATGGTGACAATGATGATGGTGATGATGTTGATGATGGTGATGTTGGCGATGGTGATGATGATGTTGGTGATGATGATGGTGTTGGTGATGATGATGATTGTGACGATGATGGTGATGATGCCAAGTAGTTTCCTAATTGCTATTTTCTCATAATGGCTGGATTAATTAATTTAATAGAAAGCTCTGGCTATTGTTGCTGCTGTACATTTTACTGACTAAATCTGTTTACGCATGCTAGCCTGTGCACACACACACACACACACACACGCACACGCACACATCCATCCATACACACATATACATTCATCCATACACACATCCATCCATACACACCCACACAACCATCCATACACACACACACGTTCATACATACACACACACACACACACATTCATACATACACAAGCGTACATGTGCACACAGACATTCATACACACACATTCAGGCATATATACACACATACATATATACACATATTCATACACACTCACTGATACACACTCACTGATACACACTCACTGATACACACATACATTCATACATACACACTGGCACTTGTGCACACATACATTCATTCATTCATACATACACATGGGCACACAGGCATTCATACACACACATACATATTCATACATATATATACACATATTCATACACATACACATAGTCATACATACACACATACATTCATACACACTCACACGCACATACACACATACATACAGATGTACACATATTCATGTATACACAGACATTCATACACACACTCAATCAGGTATATATATATACACACATACACATATACATACACACATGTTCATATGCACTTACGCACATACACAAACATACATCCACATACATAAATACACACATACATACACATACAAAAAACATACACAAACATACACAAACATACATCCACATACACTCATACACCCACATACACACACATGCACACACATACACACAGATACACAACCATACATACACACACACCTATACACACACACATACACACACTTACACATACATACACACACATACACCTATACACACACACACACATACACACACTTACACATACATACACACACATACACAACCATATACATACACCCACATACACACATACACACTCGTTACTGTATCTCTGTCAGTTCTGACGATGAGTGTTTCACTTGTATGACCAACAGAACTGCTTGTTGGAGAAATCAACGTGTAAGTGGCTGAGCATTCCACAAACACGCGTACCCTTATTGTAGTTCTCAGGGAGATTCAGTGTGAGAAGACCGACCTTTTAAATTACAGGTACACCTCATTTGTCTGGGGTGATGTGAAATAAAGTGTCTTGCTCAAGGACACAACTTGGCCCCTGGAATCGAACTCACAACCTTAAGATTAGCAGCCAGCCAAACACCCTACTTATTAAACCATGTGCCTTCACACACACAGATACACACGCATTCACACACACAAACACACACACACACACATAAACCCACACACAAACACACACATACACATCTATCTACATTCATAAGAACCAACATACACCCAGCAACCTACACCACCTCCAACTACCCTTACGCCCACCACCAACATCACCAACATCAATACCACCACCACTGCCATTACCATTACCACCACCACCACCAACATCACCACCACCACCAACATCAATACCACCACCACTGCCATTACCATTACCACCACCACCACCAACATCACCACCATTACCACCACCACCATCATCACCACCACCACTACCACTACCACCACTACCACCACCACCACTACCACCACCACCGTCACCACCACTACCACCACCACCGTCACCACCATCACCACCACCACCACTACCACCACCGCCACTACCACCACCAACACCATCATCACCACCACCACCACCACCACTACCACCACTGCCACTACCACCACCATCACCACCATCACTACCACCACCACCACCACCACTACCACCACCGCCACTACCACCACCATCACCACCACCACCACTACCACCACCGCCACTACCACCACCAACACCACCATCACCACCATCACTACCACCACCACCACCACTACCACCACCGCCACTACCACCACCATCACCACCACCACCACTACCACCACCAACACCACCATCACCACCATCACTACCACCACCACCACCACCACCGCCACTACCACCACCAACACCACCATCACCACCATCACTACCACCACCACCACCACTACCACCACCGCCACTACCACCACCATCACCACCACCACCACTACCACCACCGCCACTACCACCACCAACACCACCATCACCACCATCACTACCACCACCACCACCACTACCACCACCGCCACTACCACCACCAACACCATCATCACCACCACCACCACCACTACCACCACCGCCACTACCACCACCATCACCACCACCACCACTACCACCACCGCCACTACCACCACCAACACCACCATCACCACCATCACTACCACCACCACCACCACTACCACCACCGCCACTACCACCACCATCACCGCCACCACCACCGCCGCCACCACTGTCACCACCACCACCACCACGGCCGCCACCACTGTCACCACCACCACCACCACCACCACCACGGCCGCCACCGCCACCGCCACCACCACTACCACCACCACCACCACTATCGTCACCACCACTATCGTCACCATCACCACCACCACCACCGCCGCCACCACCACCACCGCCTCCACCACTACCATCGTCACCTCCACCACCACTGTGTTTTGTGTTGATTATACTGGAGGTACCATAACATCTGTCTGTCTGTCAGTTATGACTACTTAGATTTAATCTATGATATCTGTTACTTAACCTTTCATCTTTAAGAGCTCAATAAAATAAAGTACCAGTAATACACTGGAGTTGATTTAATCTACTTTCTCCTCCCCCACAAAAAAAAGAATTCTTGGCCTTGTGCCAAAAGTAGAAACAACTATAATGAAGAAAGTGTTTTGGTAAGATCGGTAGAGCATCAGTTCATATACTTTGTGGTCAGGCTGTTTTTGTTTTATGTCCTGGGCTCAAATCTCACAGAGGTCAAATTTGCCTTTCATCCTTTCGGGGGTACCAGTCATGTGCTGGGGTTCATTTATTAACTTCTCCTTACCCTGGAAATTGCTGGCCTTGCACCCAACTTAGAAACCATTATGATGATGATGATGATGAAGATGGTGATGATGATGATGGTGATGATGACAGTGATGTAGGTGATGATGGTGGTGGTGATGCTGATGGGGAAGAGAGTGAGTGCGTGTGAGAGAGAGAGAGGGGGAGGGTCATATCTTAGTTGTGAGTGAGAGAGGAGGAGGGGGTATGTCTTGTTTAACACTTGCTGTAACAGAGAGAGGGGGTAGGGGAAGGTCATAGCTTAATCTGGGGCTCCAAATAATAGGGGGAGGGTGGAATAAGCTGGGGAGTTGGAAAATTAGTAATTTTTCCAGGTTGTCTCCGTTAATTTTTTTTATAAAACCAGAATTAGTTGTTTAGTTTACACATTGAGACCCTAACCCATTTATTTTATGACATATGGGATTTCTAGTAATGTACTTCTTTTGTCAACTATAAGGTTTTTTAATGTCTAAAGTAAATTAACTGTCACAGGAACGCTGCTACTTAACATAGAATTCCACTGGAGATAGATTAGGTAAAATTTAATAAGCTGGGGAAAGGGGTGGAATAAGAGCAGGTGTGGGGGGGGATTATTGGAGACCCCCAGAGTAACATGGAGTGGAGGGATGGAGAGGTATGGGTTGTCTTAGGTGTTTAACATGATGTTGTATTGGTGTATAGTGCTGTATGGTGGTGGTGGTGGTAATGTATGGTGGTGGTGGTGGTGGTAGTGTATGGTGGTGGTGGTGGTAGTGTATGGTGGTGGTGGTGGTAGTGTATGGTGGTGGTGGTGGTGGTGGTAATGTATGGTGGTGGTGGTGGTGTATAGTGGTGGTAGTGTATGGTGTATGGTGGTGGTGGTGTATGGTTGAGCTTCAGGTCACTACTCTGATTTAACATTTAATCTTTCTTTGAATCTTATTTGTCCTGCACTTTTTATCATCAGCAATAGTTTCAGGTTTCCCAAGATACCATACTTGTATAATGTTATTAATAACAAAAATAATAACAATGATAATATCAATAAAATAATAGTAATAATAATAATAATAATGATGATAATAACAATAATGACAAGTAAGTACGTCAATGCTCATCTTTTTCCATTTCTTTGAAGGTTCTAATAACCACTATCAGGCTAAAATTTCTTAAGTCAAAAATACAGCGAAAGCTTCCATTTCTATTTTTAATAATAATCAAAATAATTGTTTCTACATTAGGCACAAGGCCATGAATTACCCAGTACATTACTGGTACTTTATTTTATCGACCCCCGTAAGGAGGAAAGGCAAAGTTAACCTCGGCGGGATTTCAACTCAGATCGTAAAGGGACGTAACTCTATGCTTCAAAGCATGGTGTCCGCCTCTCTAGCGATACTGCCAATCCACCAATAATAATAAAAATAATAATAAGAAGAATGCTTTCTTTATTTCTTTATTTTATTTGATAATATGCAAAGTAAATAATTCACCACATTCTGAGAAGTGGTATGAGCATAAGCCAGAGTCAGTGATAGAAAACGATCAGGTGAAGGTGCTATGCGATTTCAGGATACAGACGGACAAGAAATTAGAACACAATAGGCCTGACCTGGTGGTTTTGGACAAGGAAAAAAGATCGTGCCCGATTGTAGATGTAGCCTGTCCCTTTGACACAAAAGTGCAAAAGAAGGAAAGGGAGAAAATTAACCAATACCAGGATTTAAAGTGGGAGTTAAAAAGGATTTGGGACTGTCATGAGATCAAGGTCATCCTGATTGTCATAGGAGCACTAGGTACTATCTCAAAGAGTTTTCAAGGAAGGTTAAAGAACATTAGTCAAGCCCCTATTTTTAGAACACTTCAAAAGGCATGCTTGCTGGGAACAGCAAGAACCCTCTGATACGACCTGAATATCTGAGGCTGCAGGTAGCGGCTTGATGTTCGTTTGAACAAACTTTCCAGTTAAATAACATCAATGACTGAGACTCCACGAAAATTAATAATATTGATTTCATTTATTGGCCTCAAGCGCCGACATGTAGGGGACAATACAAAGACACAGACAGTGGGGGTTTACAATAAGACACATGAAATTGCACACCCCACACCCGCAACCAACACTGATACACCCAAAACAACACCAACAAAACTAACACCACCTCAGTCACCCAAACAAAAACAAATACAACCACATCAACAAAACATGATAATAATAATTGTTTCTACTTTTGGCACAAGGCCAACAAATATCCCAGTACATTACTGGTACTTTATTTTATTGACCCCGTAAGGATGAAAGGCAAAGTTAACCTCGACGGGATTTGAACTCAGACCGTAAAGGGACGTAACTATGCTAGAAAGCATGGCGTCCAACCCTCTACCGATACTGCCAATTCACCGCCCTTGTAATAATTGTTTCTACTTTTGGCACAAGGTCAACCACCCTTATAATAACAATAATAATAATAGAGTGATGATGATGATGATAAGGAGGAGGAGGGTAATATTGATAAGAATAATGATTTGCTTTGTTTTCCTGCAAAATATTGGGGGATATTATAAAGGGCAAATATAGACCAACTACAAAACACAACCATCAGGTATTGGAGATGGGGTGGAGGTGGGGCTGGTTACATTTAGAGTTCTGCCAGGTAATCACAACACATTACCTGCTGAACAACAAATGTGACAGGTAGCCAGAAAACAATGTTAGCTTTCTATAAAGTGTTAGTGTAGAGTAGGAGTGACAATGGCCTGAGAGCAGCTGTTGGTGTGGGTGAGGAGCGTCAGAACAGCCGGTTCAGGAGGACTTTCTTCACACCTAGGATTAACGGCAATTTCCAAAAATCCTTGGCGTGCTGAAGAATTAGGCAGAATGCCTTATAGTATCTGATCAGGCTCTGCCAGGAGTTGTAGTCAGAAGATATCAACAATGAAAAGACAAATGGAAACATTGTTTCCTTGGTCCGATCTGATAAGATAATCAACTCCTTTGCATTTGTTGGTTTTTGTTTTTAGTTTTTTTGTTTTTTGCTGTATATAAGAGACAAATCCCCAAAAAGCAAGCCATTCCTTTCGAAAGATGTCAGAAGTGGTGGGGGTGAGATCTCCACAATGGAATTGTCTGACAGCTGGATCTGTGATCCATTCTACTCATTATAAGGATTGCAGACGTGGAAAGTGTGAGAGGAGGGAGGGATAAGGAGTCCTACAATTAGAAAACTGTTTCAAGATATCTACTGAAGGTTTACAAATAGCCGTTGATTAATACAAAATAATTTATAGAACTGAAAAAAAAGCAAAAAATGAGTCTAATCTTTTATTGTAAAGGAGGCCAATGAAAATAGCCGAGTATCTAGGGTAAGAGAGAAAGATTGAGAGAAGAAGAAATTAAATCCCTCGAAGAAAGAACTGAAGTAAAAACATGAAATCACTTGAGAAGATTATATTAAGAAGATTAAAGTGTTTGGATGGTCAATACTGTAGCAGAGTGGGTAGATCGCCACAAATATAGATTGTGAAGAATCACTGTGGTTGTGTGGGTCATATCATTACAGTGGCAGTGTGGGTCATACCATCACAGTGGTTGTGTGGGACATAGCATTACAGCGGTTGTGTGGGACATACCATTACAGTGGTAGGTAGGGACATACCATTACAGTGGTAGATAGGAACATACCATTACAGTGGTAGGTAGGGACATACCATTACAGTGGTAGGTAGGGACATACCATTACAGTGGTGGTAGATAAGGACATACCATTACAGTGGTAGGTAGGGACATACCATTACAGTGGTGGTAGATAAGGACATACCATTACAGTGGTAGTGTGGGTCATATCATTACAGTGGTAGGTAGGGACATACCATTACAGTGGTAGTGTGGGTCATATCATTGCAGTGGTAGATAGGGACATACCATTACAGTGGTAGGTAGGGACATACCATTACAGTGGTAGGTAGGGACATACCATTACAGTGGTAGATAGGGACATACCATTACAGTGGTAGGTAGGGACATACCATTACAGTGGTGGTAGATAAGGACATACCATTACAGTGGTAGGTAGGGACATACCATTACAGTGGTGGTAGATAAGGACATACCATTACAGTGGTAGGTAGGGACATACCATTACAGTGGTAGATAGGGACATACCATTACAGTGGTAGGTAGGGACATACCATTACAGTGGTAGATAGGGACATACCATTACAGTGGTAGGTAGGGACATACCATTACAGTGGTAGGTAGGGACATACCATTACAGTGGTAGGTAGGGACATACCATTACAGTGGTAGATAGGGACATACCATTACAGTGGTAGGTAGGGACATACCATTACAGTGGTAGGTAGGGACATACCATTACAGTGGTAGGTAGGGGCATACCATTACAGTGGTAGGTAGGGACATACCATTACAGTGGTAGGTAGGGGCATACCATTACAGTGGTAGGTAGGGACATACCATTACAGTGGTAGGTAGGGGCATACCATTACAGTGGTAGGTAGGGACATACCATTACAGTGGTAGGTAGGGACATACCATTACAGTGGTAGGTAGGGACATACCATTACAGTGGTAGGTAGGGACATACCATTACAGTGGTAGGTAGGGACATACCATTACAGTGGTAGGTAGGGACATACCATTACAGTGGTAGGTAGGGACATACCATTACAGTGGTAGGTAGGGACATACCATTACAGTGGTAGATAGGGACATACCATTACAGTGGTAGGTAGGGACATACCATTACAGTGGTAGGTAGGGACATACCATTACAGTGGTAGGTAGGGACATACCATTACAGTGGTAGATAGGGACATACCATTACAGTGGTAGGTAGGGACATACCATTACAGTGGTAGGTAGGGACATACCATTACAGTGGTAGGTAGGGACATACCATTGATATAAACCATAAACAACCTACTGACTTATGGGACATAAACACAGATGGAGAACCACACCCACCACACACATACACACATCCCACATACACTCACATACATACACACCACACACATACATACACCCCACATACACCCCCCACATACATACACACACACTCACATACATACACACACACTCACATACACAATACACACACACCACACACATACATACAACCCACACACATACACACACCCCACACACATACATACAACCCACACACATACACTCACATACACGCACACACACACCCTACACACATACACACACACTCACATACATACACACCACACACACACCCACACACATACAGATACACACACCCCACACACACACACCACACACATACACACACATCCTCACTCACATAGATACATCCATACACACACACCACACACAGACACACCACACACATCCACACACTACACACACACACACCACACACATCCACACACTACACACACACACACACCACACACACCACACACTACACACGCACCACACATTACACACACACCACACACACCACACACTACACACACACCACACAACCACACATTACACACCACACACCACACACACCACACACCACACACTACACACAACTACACACTACACACCACACACACCACACACCACACACACCACACACACCACACACTACACACAACTACACACTACACACCACACACTACACACACACAACACACCACACACACCACACACAGACACACATAAAGGCACACACACATACAGACACACACACATATGACAGCCACACACAGACACATATAAAGGCACACACACACAGAGACACACACACATATAATGACAGCCACACACAGACACACATAAAGGCACACACACAGACACACACACATATAATGACAGCCACACACATACACACATAAAGGCACACACACATACAGACACACACACATATAATGGCAGCCACACACACACACATAAAGGCACACACACATATAATGACAGCCACACACAGACATATATAAAGGCACACACACACACACAGACACACACACATATAATGACAGCCACACACAGACACACATAAAGGCACACACACATATAATGACAGCCACACACATATAATGACAGCCACACACAGACACACATAAAGGCACACACACACACAGACACACACACATATAATGACAGCCACACACATACACACATAAAGGCACACACACACACAGACACACACACATATAATGACAGCCACACACAGACACACATAAAGGCACACACACACACAGACACACACACATATAATGGCAGCCACACACAGACACACATAAAGGCACACACACACACAGACACACACACATATAATGACAGCCACACACAGACACACATAAAGGCACACACACATATAATGACAGCCACACATATAATGACAGCCACACACATATAATGACAGCCACACACAGACACACATAAAGGCATGCACACACACACAGACACACACCGACATCCACACACACAGACACATATAAATACACACACACACACCATCCTCCACACACAAAGCCCACTTCTCATCCCCCACACCCATATAAAGACAATGTATATAGAAGTGAGATTCTAGCATCTCCTCCCCCACACATAACCTCCCCCATACACACAGACACACATAAAGGCACACACACACACCCACAGACCTCCACACACATGCACACACACAGACACACACACCCTTATAAAGACAATATATACATAAGTGAGAGATTCTAACAACCCCACACACACTGACACACACAATCTCCCCCTACCCACGACCCTCCACCCCACACCCATATAAAAACAATATATAGGAGAGATTCTAGCAACCCCCCCCCCCCCCCACACACACACACGACCTACCTCCCACCCACGACCCTCCACCCCACACCCATATAAAGACAATATATATAGGAGACATTTTAGCACCCCCACACTCACAACCTCCCCCCACCCAATAACCTCTACCCCACACCCATATAAAGACAATATATAGGAGAGATTCTAGCACCCCCACACACACACACAACCTCCCCCGACCACCCACCACCCACCCATATATAG
>OZ024741.1:218750657-218760657 GCA_964016885.1 Eledone cirrhosa | reverse complement strand
GTGAACTCCTCTGTTATAGCCTGAAGGTCAATAATAAATAGGAGGGGGCTAAGGACAGAGCCCTGATGAATACCAACTTTTACACTAAATTCTTCACTATATTCGTTGTTAATTTTAACCTTGCTGAATGTTTCTTTATACATGGCTTGTATAGCTCTCACAAGCCATTCATCAACACCTAGTTTTCTAAGGTCCCACCAGATAATGGAGCGGGGGACTCTGTCAAAGGCAAAGAAAAGATCATACAAGGAAAAGATCATCTGTAGTACTTTTACCTGACACCAACCCAAACTGCATTTCATCTAGATCAATTTGCTCTCAGATTAGTTGCGCTATAACTTATATATATACACATATATTTATTCAATGATATTAAATAAATAGAAACTATATTTATAAAACCATATTTATTCTATTATATATATTTCAAGGGTACTAAAACTTTGGTATGTTCTCATCAGATAAAATACAAAGTTTGTTTTATAAATATTGACATATCCAGGAAGAAGATCTTAACGGTTCAAGTTTTTCCTGGATAAAACAAACTTTCTATTTTATCTGATGAGAGCGTAGCAAAGTTTTGGTACTCTTGAAATATATATAATAGAATAAATATGGTTTTATAAATATAGTTTCCATTTATTTAATATTGTTGAATATTATACTCCAGAAAACTTGTTGAGTGCTACAAATCACTTATAAACATTTATATTTGTTGAATTACCAATAAATTAAATATCCCTTTTGCTTATATATATCATCATCATCATCGTTTAACGTCCATATTCCACGCTTGCATGGGTTTGGACGGGAGTTTTCCCACTTGAAGCAAGAGTGGTTGTCTTGCTCGTATAGGACTGTCTGGCGGGTTTTCTACGGCTGGATGCCCTTCCTAACACCAACCATGTTTACAGTGTGGACTGGGTGGTTTTTACCGTGTTGCCTACACGGCCACATTACAGCGTGGTCTGTGTGTTTTTTTGTCGTGACACCTACACGACCTCATTTGTTTCGGCCTGGATGGTGTGGCACCAACATAACTTTACATTGAAAGGGGTGGTGTGGATGGGGTGGGGGTAGTGGGACGGGGGTGTATTTTGTTAGAGGTGCCTACTGACTGTAGTAGGTTTCACTTTGCACTTAGGTAAGGCGGGTCTTCTCTATTACTGTGTAGCGCCAAAGATCTGGGTCTGCCTACCCCGTGGCTACCGTCTATTTTTATTGCCCTGCACTTTTTTATACAGCTGTCGTCTTTCATGCGCATTATGTGACCATACCAACATAGTCTTCTCTCGAGTAAACAACATCTGATCCCTCTTATTTCTAATTTTTCCCTTAGTTCGTTTATGCTTTGCCGTTCACGTATTACACATCCAGCGGAGCATGCAAGCTTCGTTCCTCTCCAGTCTGCGTATATCCTCTGCACACAATGCCCAGGTCTCACAAATATATATATATATATATGTATGTATGCATATATATATATACATATGCTTAACCCTGATAACGTACTCCCGCTACGTAGATGATATAAACATCGTAGTTAAGACACCCCCACTAAAGAACAGTCAGGAACCAGAGAAAAACACAATGGAAAGCATCCAGCAAATAGCAAACTCCATCCACCAGAGCATTAGAGTTACTATAGACTACCCAAGTAGACACCCCAACCATCGATTACCTGTACTAGACACAGAGCTCTGGTTAGATACTATTAACAACCAAAAACAAATCCTCCATTCCCATTATGCCAAACCCATGACTTCCAAACATCTGATCCACCGAAACTCGGCCATTTCGGACCATACCAAAATCAACATACTGATTGCGGATTTGGTACGGGTGATGAGAAATGTGTCCCGCATGTGCAACCCCGAAGAACTAGAGAGACACATACAACACTTCATCCACCGTATGCAGTTCTCTGGCTACAACCAGAGAGATAGAATCAGAGTGTATAAAGGAGCCAGAACCAAATGGGAAAAAATGGTAAATAATGACATAAATGGGACCTGCCCCTTGTATAGGAGCAAATTTTGGAATAGAATAGAAAGAACTAAGAACAAGGCCAATAGAATAAACTCATGGTATGATAGCAATAAATACCAGAGTGTAATGTTCATCAATACAACCCCTAGAGGCGAACTAGCCTACAAATTTAGAAGGGCCCTAAAGAAACATAATCTCAATATTAAGATAGTAGAAAGACCTGGTACCTCCGTAAAAACACTTATTAGCAAGACATACCCGTTCCAAAGACCCTCATGTATAGATAAGAAATGTATAACCTGTAAAATAAGCCCCCATATTAACTGTAAAACTAGAAATGTAGTATATAGCATAAGATGTACTGAAGGACAATGTAGAAACAAAAATATAGTGTACATAGGTGAGACAGCTCGTAGTATAGGGGAACGAATAAATGAACACTGGCGAGACCTCCAAGATAGTAAAGAATCATCTGTGCTCTACCAACATGCTAAGATAGAACACAGGGGTAAATTAGAGAGCATAGAAATAAAAATAGAATCCACACACAAGAAAGACGCAATGTTTAGGCAAATTACAGAGGCAGTAAGCATAAAAGAATTAAAACCAAAATTAAATAGAAAATATGAGTGGAACAGCAACATCACAACTTACAATTAAGGACAAAATGAAAACACACACACACATAGAACAAACAACTTACAATTGAAAACACACACAAAATGAAAACACACACAAGACAAAATGAAAACACACACACACATAGAACAAACAAACAACCAACAATAAATAAATAAATAAACAAACAAATATAAATAGAAAAATAGAAAAATGAACACAAACACACACAGACACCCGGATGTGGCGCATGCGCAAACTGAGCACGCAACCCACACACAAACAAAATGGCGTAGGATAGAAGAAAGGAAAGGCACAGAAACGAAGAAAGAAATCCCCAGTCACTGAAGAGGTCACAGAGTGTGTGACGAAAGAACTATGACTATATATATATAAACAACTATCTGGTTGTGGAACCAACCAACCAACCAGAAATTTATAAATTTGTAAATTTATAAATATATAATAAATTAAATTGAAGTGAAAGCAACTGGTGCGTGTGTTTCTTATTGGCAACATGACCCTCCCAAAGTATAACAATATATATATATACATATATATATATGCATATATGCATATATATATATATATATATATATGCATATATGCATATATATATATATATATATATATATATATATGCATATATGCATATATATATATATATATATATATATATATATTTTTTGTACCTACCTTTCTGACAGAATTACTTCATATATATATGTGTATATATATATATATATATATATATGTATATACATATATACATATATGACACAGGACAGACCCGAGGTAGGACTAAGGCACCCATAGGAGCCAGACCACACAGTACGCGGAGGCATGGGCCTGGCACGCACACTGCATACTCCGCGCCAACTGGGACCATGGACAGGACTTCGACAAATAGGAACGGGGCACACACCACGGAGCACAACCACCCTGGTTGTAGAGCTACAGTACCGACAACAGCATCACATAGAACTAAGGGGAATAGACTTATAGATGACAACACACGGGACGAAATTGTGGTTGGGCCGAGCACTGGACGGACATCGAACCTTAGACAGAGCAACAAGAATCCACGCACACGAAGGAACAGATCTAATGCCGTTACCTGGTTCAATGCGCCTTACTCCAAACATGTACGCACGAACGTGCCAGGACTTTTCTTCCGAGCGCTGGATGAGTACTTTCCGCCGACAAACAAGTACCACAAAATCTTCAACCGCCACACGGTGAAATTTTCCTTCTCCACAGCACCTAATATGGTCGACTACATGGCGAAAACTAACGTGGTGAAGATGGCGCACACTAGCCATCAACCGCGGCGACAGAGTGACCGTCTTTCGGAGCGCGGAAAACCAACCAGGGACCTGCCCTCAAATGACAACCCGGCCCCCGAGGCGACCAGAGCGCCCGCGGAGGGCGCTCTGGTCCAGCACCGAGAGGGAAATAGTGGCATGGGGGAGACCACAGTGTCGGTGGTACAACACCCTGAGAACCTTGAGAGGGCCATAACAGATCGAGGCCCGGACATCGGATGCACAAGAACTGACAGCAGAACTTGTAACTGTAGAGCGGGCACCCGGTGCCCCTACAGGGAAAATGCTTGATGAAAGACTTAATATACAAGTGTGTGGTTACAACCCAAAACGCGCATCACACCTACATCGGCGCAACATCCACGACCTTTAAATCGCGGATGTATAATCACACAAATTCCTTCAGGGACCGTAGCAAAAGGCACTCCACTAGGTTAGCAGACCTGGTGTGGGACCTGGAATGGAGTATCGTTCACCACGCGAAGGCATATTCGGCCAGAAGTAGAACGTGCCGATTGTGCCTACACGAGGCCATGGAGATAGTCAGACTGAAGGATGACGCCGTCAACCTGAAGTCTGAAATTATCATGACATGCAGACACCAGAGAAGATGCACATTTGCAGCATGGAATCCTCTGGGTGACGCAGCCAGGGGGCACGGGAACGGGTAAGCACAGACCCGATTGGTCCAACGGGATTAGGGGACCTGACGCCATGCCATGATGACAGTGTGCGACCCGTGAGGCAAACATATGTAAGCCAGGGACGCACCTGACCGAGCACACAACATTGGAAGATACATCACTTGGGTCGGGACCGGCTACCACGGGGCTCAGTGCCGCCCGGTCCTGTGCCCTAAACATATAGAACAGCACACCCCAGCCACGGAGCTATGCCCCATGGCAACCGGGCCGGGCGTCCACTTGAATGTATACCCCGTCAATCGTGACTATATACTGTTCCACTTTGGAACAATGATTATTACTATCATTATTGTTCTATTATTAGGGCGGTGGATTGGCAGTATCGGTAGAGGGTCGGACGCCATGCTTTACAGCATAGAGTTACGTCCCTTTATGATCTGAGTTCAAATCCCGCCGAGGTTGACTTTGCCTTTCATCCTTACGGGGTCGATAAAATAAAGTACCAGTAATGCACTGAGTAATTGCTGGCCTTGTGCCTAAAGTAGAAACAATTATTGTTCTATTATTGTTCTGTTACTGTTACCTGTTCTATACACGGACACAAGTTTGCATCTTTTACTACCTGTGTGTAGTATATCGCATGGACACACGCACCTTCTCCTGTACCTCCCCCCTGTTTTTTTATTTTACCCGTTTTTTTATTTTACCCCTTTTTTTCTTCTACCTATTTATGCCGTTACATACAGATTTAATGTACCCTAAAATATTGTAAATTTGTTTATTTATTTTGCTTTATTATCATATTGTGTTTATATTCGCGTGTTTTTTATGTGTGGACCTGTGCGTAGGTATATGTATGTGTGTGGGTGTGTAGATGTGTATATATATATATATATATATATATATATACGTGGGTGTGTGCGGGGGGGTGTATATGGGCATGGGTGCGTGTGTGCATGAGCTTATGTGCGCGTGTATGTGCAGACATGTGCAGGTATGTACATATGTGGCAGAATGTGTGTGTATGTGTATATATATATATATGTGTATATATGAATATATGTATGTATGTCTATATATGTGTGCGTATCTATGTAGAGCCACATATGAGTAGGTGTGTGTGTGTGTGGGTGAGTAAGTGTGTATATATATGTATATGTGTATATATATATATATATATATATATATATGTGTGCAGGTGCGGGTGTATGCATATGTGGGCCTCTGTATGTGTGTATGTGTATTTGTGCATACATGTAGGTGTTTAGTGCATCTCACAGGAATGTGAGCGGATGATTATATATGGAGTATATATGCTTTTTATTATTACTATTATTCCTGTTGTATTACTTTATCACATATCCCTTGTATATATCCGTATATGTATGTATGAATCTGTGTACATGTGTGTGTGTGTGTATATGTATATATATGTATATATGGGGAGATATATATATATATATATATATCATATTGTATATTTTATTTTATATATTATATTTTATGTTACAGTAATTTACCGTTAGTTTATGGTATATTGTTTTTTATTGTATAATATATTTTTAACTTTTAATTTACGGTTTTGTTTATATTTGTATATGTGGAAGCACATGTGTGTGTAGGCAAATATGCATATATGCAGGTGTATGCATGTGGCAGTACGTGTGCTTATGCATATGTAGATGTATATATGTCGGCATATGCGTAGGTATATGTATGTATATATGTGGTTGTGCATATGCATGTTAGGTTGTTGTTTTTTTGTGTGTATATATATATATATATATATGTGTGTGTGTGTATGTACGTGTGCATATAATGTTTATGTACGTATGCGTATTTTGTATGTATGTGTGGGCATGAGTGAGTAGATATATATATATATATATATATATATGTGTGTGTATATATGTATGTGTATGTATATATATATATGTATATACATGTGTGTGTGTATATGTATGTATGTGTATGTATGTGTGTATGTATATATGTGTGTGTATGAGTGTATATATATAGATATATAAATGTATATATAGATATATAAATGTATATATAGATATATAAATGTATATAAGGTTGGGTGTATGTATGTATATAGTTGTATGTTTGAGTTGACCATGATCAGATACACGGTGCGAATTAAGCAGCCGACATAAGGCTTGTGGCGATATGTATCTACAAGTGGGTGTGACTGGGTCTGTGGAAGTGAGGGAGTGTGTGTGTGTATATATACATATATGTATGTGGGGGTACGTGTGTGTATGCATAAATCTGTCGGTGTCTGCCTGTGTGTGTGTATGTGTGTGTATATTAGTATGTGTGGGTGCTTACTCTGAAGTGTGAACAGACGTGTGAGATGCTGAACCCAGCATGACTCCATCGAAATGTGTCAGACGGAAAATGGCTGATGACCCGTGTGGCAGTAAATACTGACCAGAACCTGTGATGACATGGAGTAAAAACAGCCAATGGTATGACAAGAGTGGAAGTAGGTGTTTTTTGGAGGGTGTTTTTTGATGATAACACCCCAGTGATAAAATTTGCTCCAAACTCGTGTCTGAAAGATGTTTGTGCATTGCCCTATGTACTATACATGCACTTTTTTGATGAGTTGTGGTGCACCTGGGCACTGTACACAATATTTCATTATTGTTGTTATTATATCATGACTCATACACTGTTCATTTTCCTGACATTTGTACATTATTCTATGTACTATACATGCACCTTTGATGAGTTGTAGTGCACCTGAGCACTGTACACAATAATTTCATTATTATTATTATAAGTAGAATCAGCCGGATCCATACAAGGACCATGTCTCGAGCTACCTGCAGGCAAAACAATTGTAACATGCAATAAATTAATTCCAGATGCATCACTGATTTTTCGTTTACTTTATACTATATATATATCATCATCATCATCATCATTTTACGTCCGCTTTTCCCTGCTTGCAATATATATATATATATATATATATAAAGAATGAATAATAACAGGTAGACATCATAAAAAGGTAATTTATTCCGTGTGCTTACAAGTGTTTCCACGGTGGTACTGCAGCCTAGTTGCGCTACGTGCAAATTCACAATTACTTGCAGAACTCGAATATACCTAATATATATATATGCAAAAGTTCTATTTAAAGTTGTTGGGATACAACAAGCAAATATTATTATAACTGATATAAAGCACTCAACAAATTTTTGGAGTAGATATACGATATTAATAAATGGAAACTATATTTATAAAACCATATTTATTTCATTATACATATTTCAGGGATACCACATTAAATTATGGTATGCCTTCATCAGACAAAATACAATATATAACAGTTTTACAAATAGGTTTGACAGCTTCCAAAAGTAATGGTTGTATTTTAAAGGGTACGTCAAACCTATTTGTAAAACTGTTATATATTGTATTTTGTCTGATGAAGGCATACCATAATTTAATGTGGTATCCCTGAAATATGTATAATGAAATAAATATGGTTTTATAAATATAGTTTCCATTTATTAATATCGTATATATATATATATATATATATATATATATATATATATATTAGTTTTGCGAGCTTTTTGATATGAAATCGTGTGTCGAAACAAATATTGTTATACTTGGGGAGGGTCAAAGTATAACAATATTTGTTTCGACACACGATTTCATATCAAAAACCTCGCAAAACTAATATATATATATATATTGCAAGCAGGGAAAAGCGGACGTAAAATGATGATGATGATGATGATGATATATATATATATATATATATATATATATATATATATATATATATATAGGAAAATGTTTAACTCCGACGGCATTTCGACGGCTATTAAATTACAATGGATATATTGTGGTTAGCTAAAAGTGCTATATCCATGCACCACCACTACCACCACTACCACCACTACCACCACCACCACCACTGCCATCACCCCCATTATCACCACCACCGCTAACATAACCACTACTACCACTATCACCACCACCACCATCATATCTATTGAATAGGGTTTCAGCCAGATTGTATCAGACATTAAACTGCAGTGTATGTGGCTGAGTATTCCACAGACACATATACCCTTAACATAATCCTTCAATATAGAGCAGTAACTATTAGTTACTATTTAACAGTGTTGGACTAATGATCATAACGTTGTGGGTTTGATTCCTGGTGTGTTGTCTCCTTGAGCAAGATGCTTTGTTTCGAGAGCTTTAACAACAACATAATAGGGCTCGGGCCTCTTTCATTAAAACACCCAAGAAACCTATGAGATACAACTTCATAGGAGACCAGCTAGATCTACATAGGACTGGGACTGTATCAGCAAAACACCTGAGCAACCTGTGAGATACAACCTAGTAGGGGGCCAACTAAACCTACTTAGGAGTGAGATGTAACAACAACATGATTGGGCTGGGGCCCTCTATCATTAAAGGGGTCAGCTGTAATAATACTGGACCCACATAAGTGTGAGCTGTAACAATACCAGAGACCACTATCATTAAACACATGAGAAACTTCCTGAGCTACAGCCTAATATGAGGCCAACTTGACCCACATAAGTGTGAGCTACAGCCTGATATGAGGCCAACTTGACCCACATAAGTGTGAGCTACAGCCTGATATGAGGCCAACTTGACCCACATAAGTGTGAGCTACAGCCTGATATGAGGCCAACTTGACCCACATAAGTGTGAGCTACAGCCTGATATGAGGCCAACTTGACCCACATAAGTGTGAGCTACAGCCTAATATGAGGCCAACTTGACCCACATAAGTGTGAGCTACAGCCTAATATGAGGCCAACTTGACCCACATAAGTGTGAGCTACAGCCTAATATGAGGCCAACTTGACCCACATAAGTGTGAGCTGTAACAGTACTGGGGAGCCTTATTAAAACACACAAGAAACTTACTATACGACACAACCTTGTAGTAGGTCATCTAAACCTACATAGGTTTGAGCTGTGACAACAACATGATAGGATTGGGGTACCAATCATTAAAACACGCAAACTTCCAATGAGTTACAACCACATAGGAGGCCCTACAGAGGTTTGAGCTATAACAACAACACTAGGGACCCCTATCATTAAAATACCCAATAAACCTCATAGGAGGCCATCTATACCTACATAGGTGTGAGCTGTGACAACAACATGATAGGTCTGGGGACCCCTATCATTAAAATACCCAATAAACCTCTTTTGACCTACAACCTAATGGGAGGCCATTAAAGCTATATAGGTGTGAGCTGTAACAACACTGGGACCTCTATCATTAAAACAACCTAGAAACTTCCTATGAGCTACAGTCTCACAGGAAACCATCTATACCTATATAGGTGTGAGCTGTAACAACACTGGGACCTCTATCATTAAAACAACCTAGAAACTTCCTAT
>OZ024741.1:218740657-218743157 GCA_964016885.1 Eledone cirrhosa | reverse complement strand
CAATAACAACATCACCATCACCACCACCAACAACATCACCACCACCACCAACAACAACAACAACAACATCACCATCACCAACAACAAAAACAACATCACCATCACCACACCACCACCAACAACAACATCACCATCACCACCACCAACAACATCACCACCACCACCAACAACAACAACAACAACATCACCATCACCAACAACAAAAACAACATCACCATCACCACACCACCACCAACAACAACATCACCATCACCACCACCAACAACATCACCGCCACCACCACCACCAACAACAACAACAACATCACCCTCACCATCACCACCACCAACATCACCACCAACAACAACATCACCGCCACCACCACCACCACCAACAACAACAACATCACCCTCACCATCACCACCAACATCACCACCACCACCACCATCACCACCACAACCATCAAAACCACCAACACCACCACAACCATCACCACCACCACCACCATCACCACCACCAACACCATCACCAACACCACCACCAACACCACCACCACCATCACCAACACCACCACCATCACCACCACCACCAACATCACCACCACTACCACCACCACCACCAACACCACCACCACCACCACCACCACCAACACCACCACCACCACCATCACCACCACCACCAACACCACCGCCATCGCCACCACCACCACCACCACCACCACCATCACCACCACCATCACCACCACCATCACCAACACCACCACCATCACCACCACCACCAACATCACCACCACCACCACTACCACCACCACCACCAACACCACCACCACCACCACCATCAACACAATTTTTGCAGTAGTTTTGTTGTCATTTGTTATCAGTTGTTACTGTCACATGTTGTCAATGTTGTTGTTGTCATCATTGTTGTTGTCATCATCGTTGTTGTTGTTGTTGTTGTTGTAGTAACTGTCACAGTTGTCACCATTGTTGACATAGTTGTTATCATTGTTCATTCCTCATCCTCAACCTCAGCCTCACCGCCATCATTATCACTGTAGTTGTTGTAGAATCTATTGGAGGTGTTGTTAAGGGGTTTCCTACCCTCCAGTGGAGTGCTTTCTGCTCTCCACCACTTCATACATTATCTCTCCTCACACGTTGCTACTATCTGTTGAGTGAGGACAGAAACCTGTGAAGTTTTTACCGTTTTTCTCTTCTCTTCATTCTCGGAACTGTTCAACACTGAAAAAACAAATCTTAACGAACAATTAGATTCTTATTGTCATTAGTTACTTTCTTTGTTTTTTTTTTTGTTTTGTTGTGTGTGTGTTTTTTTTGGAGGTTTCCAGAATTTAATAACATTCTAATTATATGTTCGCATATATATATTTATATATATATATATATAGATGATGATATATATATATATATATATATATATACTTGGGGAGGGTGATATTGTAATAATATTGCCAGAATTAATAAGAGAAAACACTCACTGTTTGGTTGGTTTTTGCTTCTGTATCTTTTATATCAGTTAATTCATTCGGTCCTCAGTGTTTACCATTGACTGACCAACGGTCAAAAATATAGATACAATATAGACACAAACACCATAAATATAGTCTAACAAATTTCTTTCGTTGCACATCTGCAACATCGTCAGTGGTGCTATTATGTTTCCTCCTGTTGTATTGTATATTTAGCCATCTTTATTTATCTGTTTATTTATTTATTCATCTATTTATGTTTGTCTTCTCTACGCATGCGTTTGCGTGTGTGTATAGTGTTTGGTGTGTGTTCGCGTTCGTGTTTTGGTTATTGTATTCTATCTTAGTTTACTAGTGTGTGTTTATATGTGTTTGTTGTTATTGTGCTTGTGTATATATTTATTTATTTATTTATACTTCTCTTAGGTCAGTATTGTTTGTTTGGGTGTTGTTATTCCATTCATTTTTTCTGTTTAGCCTAGGCTTTCTAAGTTCTATTTCGCTGGCCTCTCTGATATGCCTATCTGCTGGGTCATTTCTATGTTTAGATATTATTCTAATTTCTATGTTGTCTATGTTACCGTCATGTTGTTGTCTGGCATGTTCGTATAGTACTGAGCCGTTTTTTCGTCCTTTTAGTTCCCCCCAGTGTTGGTCTATCCTTTCACCAATGCTACGAGCTGTCTCACCTATGTATGTTGTTGTCATGTTTCTCAAAGTACCCTCTGTACAACTTATGCTATAGACTACGTTTCTAGTTTTACAGTTTATCCGGGGGTTTACTTTACATATAATACATTTCCTATTAGGATAGTGGGTTTTCTTAAAAGGGTAGGTTTTGCTGATCAGGGATTTTATGGTAGTTCCTGGCTTTTCTACCACCTTAATCTTTAAGTGGGTCTTTCTCAGGGCCTTTCAACACTGGTTAGCTAATTTCCCTCCAGGGGTAGCGTCCACAAACATGACACTCTGGTTTCTCTGGTTGTCACAAAACAATATATATATATATATATATATATATATATATATATA
>OZ024741.1:218725657-218738157 GCA_964016885.1 Eledone cirrhosa | reverse complement strand
TAGTTTCTTGTCCTATTCTTTTAAAGTTTTATTTTAGTTTCTTGTCCTGTATTTTTAAAGGTTTATATTCCAACAATATTACTTTTTTTTGCTGTACGCATTTTTCTATCTGGTCTACTATTTTTTAAGGCAATGCAAGCAACAACTATCTAATAATTAAATGATCATAGTGAATTACTGACAAGTGATTGACATTTTAAAGTTCTTTTGAGTATAATTGCAATCTAGTTGAGGCAACTGGCTTAATGACAAAGCTAGTAAATCATGAATGCATTTGAGATGATTTGTGCATAATAGTGAATTGGTGAAACTTGTGCATTTCAATGGTGTTACGGATAAAAACTGATACTGCTGTCTACGACCTTTATATAGGATTGTCATGTTTCTCTGTATCTGCAATGTGGGTATACAAAATAAGAATTATGATATTAACTTTTATTTTAAATCCCCAAAAATGCTGTGCATGAAAACTTCAAAAAGTAATTCTATTTCTATTGATGACCTCTTAGTTGCTCATACTAATTTTGTAAAAGATTTCAAGCCAATAATCAGAATGATCTGGTATAATTTTTATGCAGATAAATGACTAATTAGTATAAAGGGCCATCCAGATATCATGTGGACACCGCAAACCAAAAATGGTCACATGATATCTGGATGGCTCCTAAGCATCCCCTCCACATGGCGGGGACATGGGTCATCATCGTGGAGCACTCACCTATTTTTAAAATATTAGACTATGATAAATGAATTTAGTTAAAAATACAATTTGAAATATATTAGATAATAGAGAGAGAATCGTAATTACCTCCCCTTGTAATTACCTCGTAATTACCTCCCCTAGCGTCACGCTTACTACTCACTCACTTGAACACAAGATTTATCAGCAAACTTTGATTATAAACTTTTTCCCGCTGGACCAAATTTCTAGATTTTTAAGCCAAAAGATGAGTATGATCTACTGTTCATGTTCATATAAGTTTTATCACAGTTAAATAAAGTAGAGCCGCGCTGTACTGTCGTAAACAGATGATTGCCAACGAAAACATGACCACAACAATATTACTAAACGGACTACCGTCCGTTTAGGATATATATATATATATATATACCTACATAAACATATATATATATATATATATATATATATATATATATATATATATATACCTACATATACATACATATATGTATATATATATACCTACATGTACATATATATATATATATATATATGTACATGTAGGTATATATATATATATATATATATATATATATATACCTATATAAACATACATATATACCTACATATACATATATATATATATACACACTTACACCTCTCCAAGACAATGTCACTGGACCGAGACCTTCGGCGGTACTCAGTAATAGAGAAGACCCGCCTTACCTAAATACAAAGTAAAACCTACTACTGTCAGTAGGCATCTCTAACAAAATACACTCCCGTCCCACCACCCCCACCCCATCCACACCGCCCCATTCAATGTAAAGTTATGTTGGTGCCACAACATCCAGGCCGAAGCAAATGAGATCGTGTAGGTGTCACGACAAAAAAAACACACAGTCCACGCTGTAATGTGGCCGTGTAGGCAACACGGTAAAAACCTCCCAGCTCCACACTGTAAATGTGGTTGGTGTTAGGAAGGGCATCCAGCTGTAGAAAACCCGCCAGACAGTTCTATGCGAGCAAGACAATCACTCTTGCCTCAAGTGGGAAAACCCCCGTCCAAACCCATGCAAGCGTGGAACACGGACGTTAAACGAGGATGATGCTATATATATATATATATATATATTTAAAGATATCCTACTCGACGCCTATGACAGTAAAGAAGAAGAGATAGAGACATTCAATGTAAAAGAGCACTGGGAGTTACTAAAAAATAACTTACTAAAGGCGACAGATGAGATCTGTGGTTGGAGCAAGTCCATAAGGAGGAGAGTGACTTGGTGGTGGAACAATAAGGTAGATGAGACAGTTAAGGCTAAGAGACAGGCATGGAAAGAATGGAAAAACGGGGGAAACAGAGTACATTACATAGAGACCAGGAGGGAAGCTAGGCGACAAGTATACTTAGCTAGAAGGGAAGCAGAGGATAGAAAATTCAAGCATGTTTTGCAATGTGAGGACCAGAAACAGGAGGTGTTCAAGATTGCGAGGCAGTGTGTCAGAGGGAATTGTGATGTTATTGGAGAGAAGTGTGTCCGGAATGATAAAGGTGAGCTTGCTCTCACAAGTGCTGAGAAGAAAGCTGCATGGAAGAGCCATTATGAAAGATTACTAAACGAGGAGAATGCATGGGAAAAAGAGACCCTACTCCAAGTGGACCCTATAGAGGGGCCAGCAGTACAAGTAAGCAGCAGTGTAGTAAGTAAAGCAATCAAAGATATGAAGACTGTGAAGGCAACCGGTCCATCGGGTATAGCTGCAGAGATGCTGAAGGCATCTGGGTTGGTAGGTCACACCATAACCACACGTATTGTTAACCAGGTAATACTAGAGGGTGTCATACCAAAGGATTGGTGCAGCAGCAACATTGTCAACTGCTACAAGGGTAAATGTTATGCACTAGATAGAGGAAAGTATAGAGGTATAAAGCTGATGGACCAGGTCATGAAAGTAATGGAAAGAGTTATAGCACAGCTGATTAGGGACCGGGTAAAACTAGATGAGATGCGATTTGGGTTTGTACCAGGAAAAAGCACCACTGATGCCCTCTTCCTTGTGAGGCAGTTACAGGAAAAGTAATTAGCTAAAAGTAAGCCACTCTACCTGGCATTCGTTGATCTGGAAAAAGCCTTCGACAGAGTCCCCCATGCTATAATATGGTGGTCTCTTAGAAAACTAGGAGTAGATGAATGGTTTGTGAAAGCTGTACAAGCCATGTATAGAGGAGCAGTCAGCAAAATTATGGGTTAGCAATGACTATAGCAAGGAATTTAGCATACAGGTCAGTGTCCACCAGGGCTCTATTCTTAGCCCTCACCTGTTCATTATAATTTTGCAGGCAATAATGGAGGAGTTTAAGACCGGATGCCCATGGGAACTCCTATATGCAGATGATCTCACACTTATAGCTGAATCTATGGTGGAACTAGAGAAGAAATTCCAAACATGGAAACACGGACTAGAAAGAAAGGGTCTCAAAGTCAACCTGACAAAGACTAAGGTCCTTGTAAGTAGACAAGAAAACAGAATCCAGATCTCCTCAGGGAAATGGCCTTGCTCAGTATGTAGGAAACGGTCAATAAAATAAAGTACCAGTAACACAGTGGGGTCGATTCAATCGATTTTTCAGTTCCCTTCAAATTGCTGGCCTTGTGCCTATAATAGAAATCATTATCATTATTATTATTATTATTATTATTGGTCTAAGCGGACGTATTTTGCTCACTCACAGTAAGTCGCTTTATTTACAACTGGCAGCAAAATGGGAGTATTCCCAGTTCTGTGAGCCGGGGCGTAGTGACGCTGATAAGGAAAGACGAGAACAAGAGGGACAGATTAGACAATTTCAGGCCCATCACTCTGCTCAACACAGAGTTTAAGATTTTGGCCAGGGTGTTAGCGAAGAGGTTGGTGCTTGTCGTCGGGGATTTGGTTGGGGAGGCGCAAACTTGCGCAATCCCAACCAGGTCCATACACGACAACCTCCACCTAATGCAATACATCATAGAGAGGGTAGGGTGTAAACCTGGCTTCAGTGGGGCTCTAATCAATTTAGATCAATCGAAAGCATTCGATAGGGTCGACCATTGGTACCTGGAGGCTGTCCTCAAGGCGGCTGGCTTCGGCCCCGTCTTCAGAAGCTGGATCGCTGCAATGCACAGCGGCACATGCTCGATGGTCAAAATTAATGGCCACCTCTCGGAACCGTTTCAGGTCTCCCGATTGATCCGTCAAGGGTGCCCTCTCTCCTCCCTTCTGTACGTATTGTCTCTCGAGCCTTTACTGCGGAATCTGGAGCTGTTGCAGGGCATCCCACTCAAACCGGGAGGCGGAAAGGCTGTCTCGGCTTATGCGGACGACATCACCGTGATGGTGTCGGACACCTCAGAAATCGAGGTGGTCGGCAACTTATTGGAGGAATATGAAAGGTTGATGGGAGCAAAACTTAACCCAGAAAAGTCAGTTGGCTTGCAACTCGGCACCTGGAGAGGCAAGTCCATGCCATCCAACAGCGTCGTTAGGCGCTGGACGGACGGACCGGTAAAGTTGCTAGGGGTTTGGTCCGGGCCAGACCTCCAGGTGGATAAGAATTGGGATGAGGTGACGGGCAGGGTAGCCAGTCTCACCCAGAAATGGGCTGGGATGAAGCTACCACTGAAAGGTCGGGTGGAGGTGGCGAATGCGTACATCGCGTCCGTCATCTACTACCGTCTGACCGTCGTCCCTTGCCCCCGTTCGCGCCTCGCCATCTTGGAGCGGCTGCTCTTCAAATTCTTGTGGAGGGGTCAGGTTCCGCTGGTGAGGCGGTCCATCTGCGGCCAGCACCCTCTACGTGGAAGGCTGGGCATGCCGTGGCTAATGATCCGCAGGCATGCGCTGAGGCTGAGACATCTCCAGATATTCTGCCTAAACGGTGAACAGGTGTGGTCGCCGTTTGTCAGACGGGCCTTTCTGCAGCTCGTTTCTTTGACTGAGTTGCAGTCCTGGGTCAAGAAGAGACCGAGACTGGGTGACTGGCATCTGGAATGTTGCCAGGCACTCACTGCCCTCTACCAGGCGGGCAATGCGGTCAGTGGAACTTCCGCTCTCAAGTTCTATAGAGGATTAGTGGTGGGTAAGTGCGACGACGCACTCAGAGAAGCTCTCGGAGTCAACGAAGTCGAACTAACCAGTCTGTACCGGAGGACTTTCGAGCCAGGGACGATGGATAATTTCCAAAAATCCCTCGCTTGGCAGTGCTACCGGGGGGGCACTGCTGGTTCGAGATAAACTCTACAGGCACAGAAGTGCTGTCAGACGGACCTGCCCGAGATGCGCGCAGAGCGACAAAACCGTTCTGCACGCACTCGTCCAGTGTCCGTGCATTACTGACTTGTGGAGTTATGTTTAACAGCTGTTGTCACGTGTAGAACGGATCCAGCTATCGGCCGAGTCCATAGGGAAGATCAACCCGCCGCCTTCTTTTGGTCAGGAAGGGCAGGCAATTTTCCTCTGTCTGGTGGCAGTAGCGAAAGAGGTTGTATGGTGGACGAGGTTGAAAGGACTGAAGACAGACACTTTTCTCTTCAGCCAATCCCTCATCAACTTTTTTATGTTTCACTTGGAAAGGAAGGTGAGGGGGTGGAGAGAGAAGTGCTGCCCCCCCCCCCCCCCAGTACATTTGCTGAAAGGTGGGTGAATGTGGCGAGAATGGCCTGTGTGAGTGGGCCTACTCTGGTCATGCGGCTGTAGGTAGGTAAATTTGAAGAGGAGAGGGGTGCCCTTCCAGGGTGCTCTCGAAGCGTCGGGTCGTTCAGGACTGGTGGGGTACCTGAGGGAACCCTAGGTGGTCATCCCCCCTATTGGGTTTTTTTTCTTGTAATTTTCTTGTTACTTTATTGTTACTTTGTTATTGTTATTCGTATTGTTTACTCGATTTTTCTGTAAAACCCCACTGTCCCAGTCTTTTGTATTGTCCCCTATATGTCAGCCCTTGTGGCCAATAAATGAAATCATAATTATTATTATTATCATTATTATTGTTCAAATCCCGCCGAGGTTAACTTTGCTTTTCATCCTTACAGGGTTGATAAAATAAAGTACCAGTAATACACTGGGTAATTGCTGGCCTTGTGCCAAAATTAGAAACAATTATTATTGTTATTATTAGGGCGGTGGATTGGCAGTATCGGTAGAGGGTCGGACGCCATGCTTTGTGGCATAGAGTTACGGCCCTTTATGGTCTGAGTTCAAATCCTGCCAAGGTTAACTTTCCCTTTCATCCTTACGGGGTCGATAAAATAAAGTACCAGTCACGCACTGGGGTCGATTTAATCGACTTTCCCCTCCCCCCAAATGACTGGCCTTGTGCCTATATAAGAAACCATTATTATTGTTCTGAGTTCAAATCCTACCAAAGTTAGCTTTGCTTTTTATCCTTATGGGGTCGATAAAATAAAGTACCAGTAACATACATAATACTGGGGTCGATTTAATCAATTTTCCCCTCCTTCAAAATTATTGACTTTGTGCCTAAATCAGAAATCATTATTATTATTATTATTTTGTTTGTAGATACTACATGGAAACATTTTGTCGACCAGCCATGTATGGAGCAAATTAGGAAGCGAGCTGTGTTTATACATGTTGATGTCCCAGGTCAGGAAGATGGGGCTCCTGACCTTCCCTCAAAGTGAGTAATAATGGCTCTCATATCTTCTCCCTCAATCACTTCAAACCTTTTGTTACCATATTTCCCTTGAAACAGTCTGTTTGTGATTACCAAATTATTTTGAAAATAATCAAGAATTTGGAAGGATTTTCTCATTATTATATTAGTGTTTGGAACGTAACTTAACAAGGGTTCTTGAATAATCAAGAATTTGGAAAGGTTATCTGATTATTATATTAGTGTTTGGAACATAACTTAACAAAGGTTCTTGCATAATGTTATGATGGAAGGTTTTTAGATACATATAAACAAACATTTTAAAAGACAGCCAGGAGTTTTGGATCAAAAGAGTTAACATCTATTTTCATGTTTTTTTTTTGTTGTTTTTTCGATTTACTCACCCCAATAAAACCACTAAAATACAAAGGGTTACTGAGAAGAGAAAATATAATTCAAGGAGAAAGATGATGATTGATGTTGCTTTTGAATTTTTCCAAATTGTATTGGCCAGGAAATTGATAAGCCAGGAATTCCATAGGTGAGATGTGCGAAGGAAGAAACTATGAGAATAGAATTTGTGATTACATTTAGAAACTTCAACTGTAAATAGATATGGACTAGCCACAAATCTGGTACTATCTGATCAAACTCATGAAGACAAGGCAACAAAGAGGAAAGTTCATCAGAAAATATTTATAGAAAATTATATATGCTACTGAAATGGAGACACAGAAGGCAATAGACACTGATAAGATCTCAGGTTGTTACGAAAGGACTTTGACAATTAATTAACTAGGTTATTAACCAACTGATATCATTAACAATAAAATTGAAATGAAAGGAAACTGGTGTATGACCTTCCTTTAACTGTAACTATATATATAGACACTTGGGATACTGAATCACAGCCGGGTTTGTTCATGGAAGATAAGAGAAATAAAAACTCTCTGGTACTTCACTCTTTATATCCTGTACTGCATGAAACCACATTAGCAAGAAATCGATGATGATAATAGCAATGATGATGATTATATATATATATCTACATATATATCGCCAAGATGGCTGGCTGAATACGCACTTGTTTCAAATGGAACAGCTCATCTAACCCATGCTAGCATGGAAGAATGGACGTAAAATGGTGATGTTGATGATATATATATATATGTATGCATATATATATATATATATATATATATATATATATATATATATATTTCGTTTCTGAATTTGTTTAGCAAGATTCTTTATCTGAAAACGTGTGTTGAAACCGATATTGTTATACTTTGGGAGGGTCATGTTGCCTCTCCTTTGTTCTGTCCTACGCCATCTTGTTTTTTCAAGATGGCGTAGGACAGAACAAAGGAGAGGCACAATAAACAAAGAAAAGAATCCCCAGTCACTGAAGAGGTCACAGAATTTTTGACGAAAGAACTTTGACAATATATAAACAACCATCTGGTTGTGGAACCAACCAACCAACCGGAAATTTATAAATTCCTAAATTTATAAATTTATTGTAATAATTTGAAGTGAAAGCAACTGGTGCGTGTGTTTCTTATTGGCAACATGACCCTCCCAAAGCATAACAATATATATATATATATATAGAGAGAGAGAGAGAGAGGGAGAGAGAGAGAGAGGGAGGGAGGGAGAGGGAGGGAGGGAGAGGGAGGGAGAGAGAGAGACATATATATATAATGTGAAAAGTAAACGGAAAACAACAAAGTAAACAATGAAGATATATTTATTAATTTAACACTTGATATAGTAGGAAAAATGGCTCAACGTTTCGTTCGGACGCTTGTCCTTCATCAGAAAATACAATGAGAAATAAAAGAAGAAATAGAAAGACTTGGGAGGGTGAAAAGAGGATGAAATGGGAAAACATTTTTTGGAGAAAAAGTATGTGTGTGTATATATATATATATTTATATATATATCCAAAATTAATTTAAGGGTGTCATGTCCGAAAGACATGCGCCATATCCACTGTAGAATATGCTCAAAGATTCCAATTAATAGATCCGAGCATTTTATATCAACTAGAAATTGATTGACATATATATATATAAAATAAACACATGGAACAATCACAGAGGATAATTTGTAAAGTGTCTAAGCACACACAGCTAAGTAGGTAACTAATTAAAGTTTAACTAGAACTTCAAATATAGATACCTTTTAAAATGATTAATCTTCCTTGTATATATTTCATTAAAGAAATATATTTCACCATTAATCCGTAAATCACAGTAGTCAAATCCGGATTTTCAACAAGGTAGAAGATCTAACTATCTGTGTTTACACAGTAAATGCAAATCTGCGAATGATCTGTCGCACGTGTTGCATTATTTTTAAAATACACACATCGTACCAGCATCATCCCAGTGGCGTGAATAGGATTATCGACAGCTAGAAATAGCAGCCGAGTCCTTTCAACTGAGTTAGCTCTACAATTAAGGGTCCGTATATATATCCAAAATTAAATTAAGGGTGTCATGTCCGAAAGGTATCTATATTTAAAGTTCTAGTTAAACTTTAATTAGTTACCTACCTAGCCGTGTGTGCTTACACACTTTACAAATTATCCCCTGTGATTGTTTCATGTGTTTATTTTAGATATATATATGTCAATCAATTTCTAGTTGATATATTTATATATATATATATTTATACGATATTAATAAATGGAAACTATATTTATAAAACCATATCTATTTCATTATACATATTTCAGGGATACCACATTAAATTATGGTATGCCTTCATCAGATAAAATACAATATATAACAGTTTTACAAATAGCTTTGACGTACCCTTTTAAAATACAACCATTACTTTTGGAGGCTGTCTGGATAGTGATTTGTTTACATTGTTTTAATAAGTCATAGTGTTAAGCACAATTAGAAAAAGACGGAGATAAAGAAAAAGAAAAAGGTAAAGACTGAAATATGTATAATGAAATAGATATGGTTTTATAAATATAGTTTCCATTTATTAATATCGTATATCTACTCCAAAAACTTGTCGAGTGCTTTATATCAGTTATAAAAATATTTACTTGTTGTATCCCAACAACTTTAAATAAAACTTTTGCATATATATATTTATATATATTTAACCTACAATCTCACTTGGAGCTTACTGTCCAGAGCTAGCTCTTACACGGGAGGACGCCGTCCGTGTAACGTATGCTCGGAGCAAACATTCCAAATGCTGTTTTCGAAGGACCAACTCCTAAACAAGAAAGTCGAACTGGTAACCGCATGCAAACACAGATTGTGTAGGACTTACCTCACCCTCAAACCCCATAATGACCCGGGGGGTAGACAAGGGTTGATACCCCACTTGCCGATTTTGTAAGGTGTAACCCCTGCTTACAAAGGTAGACGTAACATTTTTATCTTTTACTCTGTTTCCATCTCCCCCCCCCCCCCCCCCAATCTCTTCCTAGTTCTTCCACCCCAGATTTCCTTCCTCGTCTCTTTTTTTCACCTTTCGCCTACCCTGATGCAGCCAATCGATCCTCTGTACCCTCAGTACCCCCTCGATCCTAATTTTAAGATAGAATTGGCCGATTACGCTTTTTATAGCAGATGTGTTAGACCTCAGTAAACATTTTTTTTTCTTCTTTTTGGTTGCTGCTCCATTTCTATGGTTTCTAAATTTCTTAGTGGTATTTTTGTATTAGTATTTTTGTATTAGTATTAATATTTTTGTAATAGTATTTTAGTATTTTTGTTCTCAACTTATTAACCTGTCATTGTAAGATAGCATTGGCTGATTACTAACTATCTATAACAGTGGTGTTAGACCCCCTGCAAAGCTGGCTTTTGTATTATTCTTTCACTATAATCTCGTATTTAGTTTTTTTCCCATTCTCCACCTATTAAAATTTTCTATAGCTTAGCAATACCAATGAGAAATTTGGTGATTGTAGAAATGGAGTAGTAACCAGAAATTGTTTTTATATATTTATTTCCTTATTTTTATAATGGTTTTTTTTTTACTCCCTTTCGATTTACCTATTCTTCCAACCCTCCCCCCTCCTCTTCTCCAGTACACTTTTTTCGACCTTTTATACACTATCCTTAGAATCTGCTGTATAGATTTCAATTTCAACGTTTCACTGGGTTTCCCCCCACTCCTTCTTTGTTCTACCGGCAAGTTCAGCCACCCCTCCTCCCACCAAATGCCATGATCTGTCTTTACAACAATTTTTTGACCAATCCTCTGGACAATTACTATCGTCCCATATAAGGAGAAGTTTGGCTATTTATTTACCAGGCTAAAAATTCTTATTTAGTCCAGAAATAGCCATCGAAATGGCTTGAGCTCTGCCGTCGGGGTCATACTTGTTCCTATTACCCACTCTACTACCCTAAGTATTGAGTACTTTGGTGCATTATGGTCCATCTGGTTCCTTACCACAATTCCTTCGTTATATATATATATATATATATATATATATATATATAAACAGTGATGGTGATGATATTCTTATTTTTTCATCCATTCCTTTTTGTTTTTAGCTACACATTCCCATCTATGCAGACACTCGGAGAAGATTTGGTGTGTGTCCTTGACCAGCTTGAGTAAGTACCACCTTAATATTAACTAATCATTTCACCTTAACTATCCCTCTCTCTTATTTCATTGAAAGAGAAGATATATGCACATACAGAAACTACTGTAACAAGCAAATATTGCTGAGATGGGTGCTGTCACAAATATATAACAAGTGTTTTAAGGCAGGCCCTCTGATAGGAGTCATACATCACAACTGTGGGTGTTTTATGAGGTGACTAAAAGGGTTGGTGCCAGAAAGGGTATCTGGTTATAAAACACTGCTTAAAAAATAATCTCATGATGAACATAAAGCCTAACAGGGATAAATAGCCTTAAAACACTTTATATATATCGTTTCTGAATTTGTTTAGCAAGATTCTTTATCTGAAAACGTGTGTTGAAACCGATATTGTTATACTTTGGGAGGGTCATGTTGCCAATAAGAAACACATGCACCAGTTGCTTTCACTCCAATTTATTATAAATTAAATTATAAATTTAAGAAATTTATAAGAAATTTATAAGAAATTTATAAGAAATTTATAAGAAATTTATAAGAAATTTATAAGAAATTTATAAGAAATGGTGCATGTGTTTCTTATTGGCAAGATGACCCTCCCAAAGTATAACAATTACTTTATATATATATATAATAGAAAACGAAAAATCAGTTCAACCTCCTGTTATTTTATAATAATTAACTCCGTACTCGCACAACCAACAATACAAAGACGGGTGAGTTGCATTATGTTGAGTGCTCTCCATAATATTACATCAAGGTTGACCATACAGAATGACCAGTTCTATCCAGTGGTGAACCAACAAACCTAAATAAAAATATATATATATATGTGTCTGATGGTAGCTAAGATGCTTCTATAGGCGGTATGCTGGTTGAGCACTCTATGCTCTTACAGAGCAGAGTATGATAGAATAGAAAACGAAAAATCAGTGATACACCTGAACTCAATTTATTGTGTGTTACAATTGTTTCCCCAGCGGATAGCTCGAGACGCCATCATTGTGTGGAGTGTCTGACTCTGAACCCGCAGGTTCGACGGACACGTCTAATGATTTTGAAGCATATTCTGTCACTGGGATCACGTTTTGAGCTATCCGCCGGGGAAACAATTGTAACACACAATAAATTGAGTTCAGGTGTATCACTGATTTTTCGTTTTCTATTCTATCATACTCTGCTCTGTAAGAGCATAGAGTGCTCAACCAGCATACCGCCTATAGAAGCATCTTAGCTACCATCAGACACATATATATATATATATTTATTTAGGTTTGTTGGTTCACCACTGGATAGAACTGGTCATTCCGTATGGTCAACCTCGATGTAATATTATGGAGAGCACTCAACATAATGCAACTCACCCGTCTTTGTTTGTATAGTTGGTGGTGCGAGTACGGAGTTAATTATTATAAAATAACAGGAGGTTGAACTGGTGTAATTCCTTAAAAGGTTTATTATACTATGATCATTTCAATGACCGGGTCCAGTATGAATCCGGTGACATCATCAGGTATTCGAAATATAACAAAGGAATATAATAGACAAAATCCATGGGGCTGAAAATC
>OZ024741.1:218695657-218720657 GCA_964016885.1 Eledone cirrhosa | reverse complement strand
GGGAGGTGGTAAGGTGGTGTTGTAGTGGTGGTGTGATGGTGAGGTGATATGGGGGTGAGGTGGTATGGTGTTGTTGTAGTGGTGGTGTGATGGTGAGGTGGCATGTGGGTGAGGTGGTATGGTGGTGTTGTAGAGGTGGTGTGATGGTGAGGTGGCATGGTGGTTTGTAGTGGTGGTGTGATGGTGAGGTGGTATGATGGTGAGGTGATAGGGTGGTGTTGTAGTGGTGGTGTGATGGTGAGGTGGTATGGGGTGAGGTAGTATGGTGGTGTTGTAGTGGTGGTATGATGGTGAGGTGGTATGGTGGTGAGGTCGTGTTGTAGTGGTGGTGAGGTGGTGTGATGGTGAGGTGGTATGGGGGTGAGGTGGTATGGTGGTGTTGTAGTGGTATGGTGGTGTTGCAGTGGTATGGTGGAGAGGTGGTATGGTGGTGTTGTAGTGGTGGTGTCGTGATGTTGTGGTGGTCACAGTAGTTGTGGTGGTATGGTGGTGTTGCTGTGGTATGATTGTGAGGTGGTATGGTAGTTGTTGCAGTGGTGGTGTGGTGATGAGGTGGTATGGTGGTAGTTGTGGTGTTGTAGTGGTGGTGTGGTGATGAGGTGGTATGGTGGTAGTTGTGGTGGTGTGGTGATGAGGTGGTATGGTGGTAGTTGTGGTGTTGTAGTGGTGGTGTGGTGATGAGGTGGTATGGTGGTAGTTGTGGTGTTGTAGTGGTGGTGTGGTGATGAGGTGGTATGGTGGTAGTTGTGGTGTTGTAGTGGTGGTGTGGTGATGAGGTGGTATGGTGGTAGTTGTGGTGTTGTAGTGGTGGTGTGGTGATGAGGTAGTATGGTGGTAGTTGTGGTGTTGTAGTGGTGGTGTGGTGATGAGGTGGTATGGTGGTAGTTGTGGTGTTGTAGTGGTGGTGTGGTGATGAGGTGGTATGGTGGTAGTTGTGGTGGTGTGGTGATGAGGTAGTATGGTGGTAGTTGTGGTGTGGTGATGAGGTGGTATGGTGGTAGTTGTGGTGTTGTAGTGGTGGTGTGGTGATGAGGTGGTATGGTGTTAGTTGTGGTGTTGTAGTGGTGGTGTGGTGATGAGGTGGTATGGTGGTAGTTGTGGTGTTGTAGTGGTGGTGTGGTGATGAGGTGGTATGGTGGTAGTTGTGGTGTTGTAGTGGTGGTGTGGTGATGAGGTGGTATGGTGGTAGTTGTGGTGTTGTAGTGGTGGTGTGGTGATGAGGTGGTATGGTGTTAGTTGTGGTGTTGTAGTGGTGGTGTGGTGATGAGGTGGTATGGTGGTAGTTGTGGTGTTGTAGTGGTGGTGTGGTGATGAGGTGGTATGGTGGTAGTTGTGGTGTTGTAGTGGTGGTGTGGTGATGAGGTGGTATGGTGGTAGTTGTGGTGTTGTAGTGGTGGTGTGGTGATGAGGTGGTATGGTGTTAGTTGTGGTGTTGTAGTGGTGGTGTGGTGATGAGGTGGTATGGTGTTAGTTGTGGTGTTGTAGTGGTGGTGTGGTGATGAGGTGGTATGGTGGTAGTTGTGGTGTTGTAGTGGTGGTGTGGTGATGAGGTAGTATGGTGTTAGTTGTGGTGTTGTAGTGGTGGTGTGGTGATGAGGTGGTATGGTGTTAGTTGTGGTGTTGTAGTGGTGGTGTGGTGATGAGGTGGTATGGTGGTAGTTGTGGTGTTGTAGTGGTGGTGTGGTGATGAGGTGGTATGGTGGTAGTTGTGGTGTTGTAGTGGTGGTGTGGTGATGAGGTGGTATGGTGGTAGTTGTGGTGTTGTAGTGGTGGTGTGGTGATGTTTACTATGAATTATATTGACAGTTGGATGGTTAGTTCCGTCTCTCATCTAACCAGTCAACCATGACTGGAACATCACTGAAACCAGTTTTAGACAATCAACAGACACTGTAGCATGTGTGTGTAGGGTGTGTATATGGTGTGTATATGGTGTGTGTGTAGTGTGTGTAGGGTGTGTGTGGTGTGTGTAGGGTGTGTGGTGTGTGTGTAGGGTGTATGTAAGGTGTGTGTGTGGTGTGTGTAGGGTGTGTGTGTGTAGGGTGTGCGTGTATATGTATAGTGTGTGCGTAGGGTGTGGTGTGTGTGTATTATATGTGTATGTATGTGTGTATTATATATGTGTATGTATGTATATGTGTAGTAGAGTAAGCAGTATAGTTGAGTATTACCATTTAGTAAGGCCATTACATGTAATAAGTAGCTACTCTATTAAAACCACCCTGATTAAATAAAACTAGAAGCCACCCTTATTGACTAAAACTGATAGCTTATTGAACTATACTGCTGTTTAAATAGAAATGAAGTGTTAGTTCTACCAATGGTCTCTCTGATGGTTGAGTGATGTAAATCACAGGAATGGGAAATAAGATCACCCTCTTGAGGAGAACAAAACCAGCAGGAGGACACCAAGGAGTTATGACCTATACGGGCCTGGCTCCCTTAGAGTGTAAGGAGGAATAAAGGGCTGAAACACTTGTTTGATGTGAGTTCTTCCCCTGATGGAAGTCCTTCCTACTGTCTGCTCACCCCATTGTGAATATTATCAAAGCTCTTTCGTCACACATTCTGTGACCTCCCCAGTGACTAATTTGTTATTTTTTGCCTCTCCTTTTGTTCTGTCCTACACCATCTTGTTTTTGACAATAAATAAACAACCATCCGGTTCATTAAAGCAACCAACTGGAAATTTGTAATAAATTGAAGTGAAAATCAACATGTGCACGTGTTTTTATTGGCAGCATGACCCTCCCAAAGTATAACAATATCTGTTTCAACACATGTTTTTACATAAGAAATCTTGCAAAAGAAATCCATAAATGAAGTGTGTATATATATATATATATATATAATTTGACTTATTTTCGTATATATATATATATACCATCATCATCATCATCGTTTAGCGTCTATCTTCCACGCGAACATATGTTAGGCAGGAGTTGTCCCACTTGAGGCAAGATTGGTCGGATGACCGTGTCTCGCTCGTATAGGACTATCTGGTGTTAGGAAGGATGCCCTTCCTAACACCAACCACGTTTACAGTGTGGACTGGGAGCTTTTTACCGTGTTACCTACACGGCCACATTACAGTGTGGACTGTGTGTTTTTTTTTTTGTCGTGACACCTACACGACCTCATTATTTTGGACTAGATGTTGTGGTACCAACATAACTTTACAGAGAAAGGGTGGTGTTGGCATATATATCTCACTCACTATGGTCTCAGACTCACGACCAGAACTACTATGACGACTGCAAACTTTAACCACCAACAAATTTTATCTGCTCGCTCGCTGTAATCACATCAACAACAAAATAACATTGTCAACCTTCTCAACTCTTGGTAACTGTTTTATTGTACTTTTTGATTGAAGTGAAGTAAACCATTATATATATACGAGGTGTGTCAGAAAAGTTCCAGGACTGATGTCACAAAAGATTTATTTCAAACCCAAACTTCACACTAAGAGTAATCCCCTGGAGTCTAATGCACTTTTCCATCCTTTACTGCCTCGCTTGCATGCACTCCTGGAAGGATTCTTCCGGGTTCCTCTGCAGTTCCGTAGTCACGGCCTTTTTGATGTCGTCCACGTCTTCAAAACGGGTCCCCTTGATGAACCCCTTGAGCTTGGGGAATAGGAAAAAATCACATGGAGCCAAGTCGAGGGAGTAGGGAGGCTGCTTCAGCATGGCGATGTTCTTCTCGGTCAGGAACTGTCGGATGCTCAGGGCATTGTGAGCAGGCGCGTTGTCATGGTGAAGCAGCCACGAGTTGTCCTGCCACAACTCTCACCTCTTCTCATGCACTGAACGAAGCAAACGTTGCAGTATCTCTTTGTAGACATGTTAGTTGATTGTCTGGCCCTGTGGCAAGAACTCGCAGTGGACGATCCCCCTCACATCGAAGAATGTGATTGACTGTCGTGCTTTCTTCGACCTTGGCGATGACGGACTCTTCCACTGAAGGCTCTGGCGTTTGGTTTCTGGGTCGTACTCGAAGATCCATGACTCATCACCGGTGATGACTATCCCTAGTAAGTCTGGTTCAGTTTCAAGATGTCCGAGGATGTCCTGGCACACTTGCATGCATTGACCCTTCTGGTCATCGTTCAGCAGTTTTGGCACCATCTTCGCGCAGACTTTCCGCATGTTCAAATCTTCAGTGAGAATCTTCCAGACGCTGTCCCGATTCATGCCCAGCTCATTTGCCATCAGTCGAACAGTCAGCCGACGATCACTACGCACCATCTGCCTGACGCGCTCAACGTTGACCTCAGTCCTGGTTGTTGAGGGCCTTCCGCTCCTGGGGTCATCTTCCACGTCCTCGCGTCTTTCTTTAAACCTCTTGCACCACTCAAAAACACGTGAGCATGACATAGTTTCATTTCCATACACTTGCTGCAGCAATCCCAGTGATTCTGACGGAGTTTTCCCCAACCGTACCAGAAACTTTAAGTTTGTTTGTTGCTCTGTGCTCATTGCTTGACGACCTGAAACAGAGGACATGTATATAAAATTATGAAGAAAAAAGTTTGATCGCTGCAGAGAGCTAAGATTACAGTTACATACTCCAGGGAGATTACTTTGAAGGAGAAAACTCTTAGTGTGAAGTTTGGGTTTCAAATAAATCTTTTGTGACATCAGTCCTGGAACTTTTCTGACACACCTCGTATATACGAAAATAAGTCAAATTAAATTTTGTTTGTGTGAATCAGGTGTGGAAACAAAATAAATATGGAAGATTGCTTACAAAATATTACAGTAATAATCCAGTTACAGAGGTTATGGCACAGTTTCTAAGGAGAAGATCATGGAGTATTTCTAACAATTGTTTCTACTATTCTGAGTATTTATAATAATAAGATTAGTACCAGGAATGATTAGGTAGGAAGAATTCTTCTTGCTTGTTATCCCTATTTTTCCCGGTACTATCATCATCATTTAACGTCCATCTTCCACGCTAGCATGGGTAGGACTATACTTATATTATTAGGGCAGTGGATTGGCAGTATCGGTAGAGGGTTGGATGCTCTGCTTTATGGCATAGTTACAGATCTTTACGTTCTGAGATCAAATACTACCGAGGTTAGCTTTCCCTTTCATCCTTGTGGGGTTGATAAAATAAAGTACCAGTAACGCACTGGGGTTGATTTAATCAACTTTCCATCCCAAACTTGTTGGCCTTGTGCCTTAATCAGAAATCATTATTATTATTATTATTATATATATAAGGGTGGTGGATTGGCAGTATCGGTAGAGAGTCGGACGCCATGCTTTGCAGCATAGAGTTATGGTCCCTTACAATCTGAGTTCAAATCCCGCCGAGGTTAACTTTGCCTTTCATCCTTATGGGGTCGATAAAATAAAGTACCAGTAATACACTGGGTAATTGCTGGCCTTGTGCCAAAAGTAGAAACAATTATTATTATATATATATTATATATATTATATATTATATATTATTTTACTCAGCTGTAGAAATGAGATGATAGGGACTGGGGTCCCTATCATTCCACTGCAAAGTGGTCGTGGAGGTGCCACGGCAAAAAAGCACCCAGCACTCACTGTAAATGAGGTTGGTGTTAGGAAGGGCATCCAGCTGTAGGAATCAAGCCTGCATCAGTTCCCGTCCCACCCTTGCAAGCAGGGAAAAGCGGACGTAAAATGAAATGATGATGATGAAGGGCAGTGAATTGGCAGTATCAGTGGAGGGTCGGATGTCATGCTTTCCAGCATAGCTACGTCCCTTTACAGTCTGAGTTCAAATCCCATCGAGGTCAACTTTGCCTTTCATCCTTACGGGGTCGATAAAATAAAATACCAGTAATACACTGAGGTAATTGCTGGCCTTGTGCCAAAAGTTAAAACAATTATTATATATATATATTTCTCTTTCTTTCTGACAGGCTATGAACTGGAAACTGCAACACATGGGAATGAATCCTACTGCCGAGAGTTACCTGGTGCTGCACCGATTTGGTTCGGTAAGTGATATATGGTTGGCTTTATACTTCGAAAGAAAGGGTTTATGGTGATGATGGTGGTTGTAGTAGGGAGGTGGTGGGGAATGGGGGAAAGAATGCGGGGGGGGGGGGGGGGGGGTGGCTGATAAGGGAAAGTTTTGAGGGTTGTGGGCCAACATTTAAAAAAAAATTATGTCATTCTTCAATTATTCTTAAATATGTCATAAAAAGCTTTATTTCTTTCCTTCTTTCTTTCTTTCTGATATCATCACTTTTTTTTTTCTTCCAAATTCTTTCAGTTTTAATTTTCAACACCGTTAACAAGTTTCATTAATTCATAATATATTAAATAAGTCTCTTTCCCATTAATTACATTTTCATTAACTTTTTTCTTGTTTTTTTTTTTTGCCGATTCTTTTGGAAATAACATTTTTTTTTTGTACTGGTTAAAAAAAAACATTGCATGTTTTTATTTTTTTAATTCATTATTATTATTATCATTATTATTATTATTATTATTGTTATTATTATTATTATTATTATTTTTTATTGTTTTTTTATTATTTTTAATCATCATTATCATCAGAAACATCATCAGCATCATCATCACCATCATCATCATCATTTAACATGTCTTCCCTACTAGCATGGGTTGGATGGGCTTTCACAGACCAAGTCATTACTCAAACAAAGCTACTGATTTCTCAGAAGGACCAGGGACCTTCATCTCACATTCCCACACACTACTGAGGACATTTTGTCATGGCACCAGCACTAGATGTTGTCATATCTTTAATACAACTAATAGACAAAGTTGACCGTAGCAGGATTCGAACTCAGAAAGCAGAGAACCAGAACAAATACTGCAAAGCATCTATCTGATGTTCTAACAATTCTGCTAATTTGCCACCTATAGCCCTCTTTAATCATTATAAATGTATACATACACATATATATGTCTGTGTGTATGTCTCTCTCTCTCTGTCTCTCTCTCTCTCTTTCTCTCTCTCTCTCTATCTGTATATATATATATATATACGATATTAAACAAATGGAAACTATATTTATAAAACCATATTTATTTCATTATACATATTTCGGGGATACCATATTAAAAATATGGCATGCCTTCTTCAGATAAAATACAATATATAAACAGTTTTATAAATATTGTACCATAAATATTGAGCAACCGTTATTTAAGAAGCCGGTTTGGTAGTATATATATATATATATATATAGTATATATATATATAGTATATATATATATATATACAAATGTAGTATATATATATATATATATATAGTATATATATATATACAAATGGAAGTTTAGTAAAATCAAAGTTTTGGCTGTGGCCAAGCTAACGATATACAATTAGGCATGTGCAGCAACGCACTCAATAAGGTTGTGTCACCTTAGAGTAATAACATACGTTAGATAGTTTGACAAATTGAAAACTGCGACAGGTGAACCCAGCCACATGAAACCAAAGCAACGAAAAAACCAATCAGGTCTTATATATAGTTGTTGTAAGGTTGCAGGTAAATGCGTCCATAGGTGGTATGCCAGTTGAGCACTTGATACTCACGCAGAGCAGAGTATAATATTATAAAGAACGAGGAATCAGTATTGCATCAAACTACAATTTATTAACATATTACATACTAGCAGATTTACCCGGCGTTGCTCGGGGTTTGAAATTATGCTAAGAATATACAGCTAGGAAGTAAAAGAAGAACATTATTTGTCCCCAACCTGTCAAAATAAGCAGAAGTCTTCAATAATTAATGCAAACGAATATATTTGGTGAAAAGGTTATCTCCCTTTTTTATAAGGATTGTCAATAAAGTTTGTTATCTCCCTTACATCAATTTTTCTACCGATAATTTTGATATCGATTTTTTATTGCTCAACGTGGGTTGATTTGAAAAATGTTTGTGATGTGACAATCTTAGCGACCTGTGCAACTTGCACAGAATATTTTGTCAAATTCAGTTGGTAATTGTGAAAGCCTTATGCATGCAAAGTTGTACACAGACACACACACATTCTCGCTTTTATATATATAAAGATGTTTCTCCATCGATCAGCTCAAGGCAGGATCTGTTACAAATCGAACCCGCCTCTGCAATCAGGTTCGATTTGTAACAGATCCTGCCTGGAGCTGATCGACAGAGAAGCATATGTAATATGTTAATAAATTGTGGTTTGATGCAATACTGATTCCTCGTTCTTTATAATATACTAACAGAATGGCCCGGCGTTGCTCGGGATCTGGTCTATTGTTCTTATATATTTGATATATATTTATCCTTATCGAGCCTCGTGAAATAAATACGTTTGTTTATATTTTGTTATTGTGTATGCAAAAATATCTGTACACGAATATATAATTATATATATATATATATATATATATATATTAAAATAACAGATTAAAGTTTAAGCAAAGAATCGCTGCTTTCACCCTTAACGGGATCTTCTGAAACTAAAAAAATCAATCTGTGAACACAGAAGTAAATATTTTGAAAAACGTTACACACTATATATATATATATACACACTATATATATACATATATATATACACACACACACAGCGTCATGATGTCATAATGCAGACAGCCAGACATACAAACAGATATTATAAGGGCGCAACGTTATATCTATGTATCTATCTAAAAAGAAAGACTAAGGATTATAGAGAGAGAGATCGCTAAATCGCCTAATGCAGTCCCGAGAGCATTGAAAATTTGAAATATTTTTTGCTCAAAACACTCACATGACCATAAGTATTACATGTGTAAAGTTTGAAGACAATCGGTTGGGTGGTTCTCGAGTTTTAGGGAGTCAGACAGACAGACATTCTCTGCTTTGGATATATAGATATATATACATATATTGATTTGTTTTATACTAATAAATAATTTATGTTTTGACTTCAAATCTCACAGAGGCCAAGGACTCTATAATAAAGCACCAGTGAAGCACTGGAGTCAATATAATTGACTTTCCCCTTCCCTTCAAATTACTGGCCTTGTGCCAGAGTAGAAACCATTATAATTGAATACATGACTGTGGTAGGTGGTATGGTTGTCTCCAGATTAAATAGTACACATGCACAGCTTTTAGTTATCTGCTCTTACACTCTGCTATCGAATCCTATGAAGACTACCATGGTCTTTCCTTTGTCTTTGAGTTGGTAGGCGGGTGAAATAATAAGTACCAGTAATACACTATGTTGATTCAATCAGTCATATCTTTTATCTACAAATTTGAGGCCAATTCACAATATTTTGTGCTATTGTGTCTACATTAACCCTTTAGTTATAAACCTGGCTAAAACAGTTCTGGTTCTATTAAATAAAACCATCCATTTTAAAGGGTTTACAATTTAAATTTAAATCTTCCAACATAATTTTATATAAAACCTTACATTAAGTCATTATTTTAGATAAAATGTGTGGTGGATTGGCAGTATCGGTAGAGGGTTGGACGCTATGCTTTGACGCACAGAGTTACGGCCCTTGCCATTCTGAGTTCGAATCCCGCCGAGGTTAACTCTGCCTTTCATCCTTACGGGGTCGATAAAATAAAGTACCAGTAATGCACTGGGTGATTGCTGGCCTTGTGCCAAAAAGTAGAAACAATTATTTTAGATAAAATAAAGTACCAGTAATACACTGGGATAATTGCTGGCCTTGTGCCAAAAGTAGAAACAAATATTTTAGTAATGAAATAATTAATCATTTTTGTAAATTCCTCAGAATTCTTCATTTATTAATTGAAATAGAGTGTAGTTCATTAGAATGTGGTCATGAAACGGTTAAAAATTATAGCAGAGGTCCTCAAAATTTTGGGGCCACCAGCATCCCCACTCCCACTCACAGCCATATAATACCCTTAGTGCCCTCCAACCCTTATTTCCAAAGAGACCTGCCTACAAGCAAATTGTAAATAATATATAATAAATAAAATTGTTAATTTATATATAATAAATAATTGTTTCTACGTTTGGCACAAGGCCAGCCATACCCAGTGCATTACTGGTACTTTATTTTATCGACTCCGTAAGGATGGAAGGCAAAGTTAACCTCGGCGAGATTTGAACTCAGAATGGCAAGGGCCATAACTCTATACGTTAAAGCATTGCATCCGAACCTCTACCGATGTATAAATATATATTTTTTATTTTATTATATATATATATATAATATGTATCATTTGATATTTAATATAATATTATATCATCTCTGCCGCCTCCCACCACCAGCCCCTTAGATCCCAGCACTCCCTGGACCTTCTCAACACCCCTTGGGGTGTGGTAATGCCCCCTTTGAGATCCTCTGAATTATAGCAACCTGTTCCAACTCAATATTTCATAAACTGAAATAGTATAAATTTCATTTGTCATATCTCCAGAATAGAGTTAAAATGTTTTACAAATATTTTCATATCAAATATTTCAATCACCAGTATTCTAGTTTCTTCTAAAAATATTTTCTATTCAACACTTAACATCCTGTAATGATTTAACAGAAAATTTCTAAAAATAAGTTTAATTGAAATGTTTACCACAATTTTTACTTGCAAAAATTAGTAGTAATAGGGTAAAGACATTGATATTCAATGTGACATAGTGTATATGTATATTGGGTTAAAACTAATTGATTTCAAGACACAACCTAAACATAACATATATATATATATATATATGAACGTATATGACATACTCATAGTGCTGTTTTATACTTTTCAAGAAAGTTTTGCTAATGTGGTTTGTTAATAGAAATGTTTATAGTATCTTTACTAGAGGGCAGATCATTGTGAAAATTTATAGTAATAGAGTTAATATGTACTGTGATGCAGTCATAGTGCTGTTTTGTACTTTCCAAGACTGTCTTGCTTATGTGATTTATTAGTACAAATGATTATAGTATCTTTAAATGATTATAGTATCTTTAATATCTTTTCCAACAGATCATTGGAAAAATTTGTAGTTATAGAGTAAAAACTTTAATATTCAATAGTACTGTTTTATACATTTTTGGAATGTCTTGCTAATGTAGTTTGTTTATATAAATAAATGTTTATAGTGGGCAGATCTTTGGGAAAATTTGTACTAATAAAGACATTAATATTGAATGGGCGGTAGATTGGCAGTATCGGTAGAGGGTCGGACACCATGCTTTGTAGCATAGAGTTGCGCCCCTTTACAGTCTGAGTTCAAATCCCGCCGAGGTTAACTTTGCCTTTCATCCTTACGGGGTCGATAAAATAAAGTACCAGTAATGCACTGGAATAATTGCTGGCCTTGTGCCAAAAGTAGAAGCAATTAATATTTAATGTGATGCAGTCATGTCTTGCTAATGTGGTTTCATGTAATTTATTAATTGAAATGTTTTTAGTGTCTTTAATAGAGGACAGATCATTGAGAAAATTAGCAGTATTAGAATAAAGTCTTGAATATTTAATGTGTTGCAGTCATAGTGCTGTTTAGTATTTTTAAAGAACGTCTTGCTAATGCTGTTTCATGTGGTACAGGATGTTAAGAGTTAAATCAGGAAATGAAAAATATGACAATCGGATCTGTTTGTCTTAAATTCAGAATAGATAATCTTCTATTTATCATTTAATTGTTTTTCAACTTCATAATTCAGAATAAATGATATATAATCCAGTAATATTTCCATGACAATTTCACCAGAATCTGAGGAATTCTGACCATTTAAAAAAATAGAATTTCATGATAATAATATTATTAATAATAGCAATAAAACCACAAGATGTACAGATATACATATATTCATAGAGAAAATAGCACTACTATAATGATAGAACACTACCAAAAACACCACAGCTGTGCTTGGTAATGTAGTGACCACATGATAGAAATAAGACTAATAATAACAATAGTAAGAAATCTTGATGTCCTGTCATAACTTCTCCTCTAATGTCATAACTTCTGTAATGTCATAACTTCTCCTCTAATGTCATAACTTCTCCCCTACCATTATAACTTCTCCCCTACTTTTATAACTTTCTCTCCTATTGTCATAACTTTCTTCCCTAATATCATAACTGCTCCCCTAACATTATATTTTTTCCTTTAATATCATAACTTCTCCCTTAATGTCATAACTTTCCCCTTCTTCCTATTTATTTAGTGTAATCCAAAGTTTAAAACTCACAATTATTATTGGATTGGTAGTATCAGGAGAGGGTCGGACACACTTTCCAGCATAGTTACGTCCCTTTATGATCTGAGTTCAAATCCCGCCGAGGTTAACTTTGCCTTTCATCCTTACGGGGTCGATAAAATAAAGTACCAGTAATGTACTGGGTAATTACTGGCCTTGTGCCAAAAGTAGAAATAATTATTATTTCTGGTGACCAGTGGACTGGCAGAATTGGTAGAGCATTGAACATATTGCTTTGTGGTCTTTAGTTCTGACTTTTTATATTCTGAGTTCAAATCCTACCAAAGCCAACTTTGCTTTTCCTCCTTCAAGGGTCAATGAAATAAAAGACCTGTCAATACTGTCGGTCAGTATAACTAAGTTTCCTCCCTGTCTGGCCACTGGCCTTGTGCCACTGGCCCTCTGTGTTCTAGTTTCAAATTCTGCTGAGGTCAACTTTGCTTTCCAGGATTGATAAAATAAAGTAGCAGTCAAACACCGGGGTTGATGTATTTGACTTTCTCTTCTGACCATACTACTGGGCTTGTGCCAAAATTAGAAACCAATATTACTATCATTAATACCATCACCATCATCATCATCATCATCATCATTGTCATCATCCTTAACATTATTATTATTTTTATTATTATTATTATTATTAGTAGTATTATTATCAGTCACAGATGGCAGAATCGTTTGAACAAAATGCTTTCAGACATTTTGTTCTGGGTCTCTGCATTCTGAGTTTAAATCTCACCGAGGTCAACTTTGCCTTTCATCCTTCTCCGGGGATAGACACAATAAGTACCAGTCAAATATTGGGCTTGATATAACCGACTCTTCCCTTACTTCACCAACATTTCTGGCCTTGTGCCTAAATTCGTAGCCACTGTTATTACTTTTATTACTTTTATTTTTATTATTATCATTAGCAGGATTAGTAGAGCATTGGACAAAATGCTTTGTGGCATTTTGTTGCGACTTTCTACTAAGTTCTAAGTTCACATCCTGCCGAGGTCAACTTTGCCTTCTCATCTTTCCGAGGATGATAAAATAAAGTACCAGTAAAATACTGGTGTCAGTATAGATCACTTTCCTCTCCCTCCCCAAAATTGCTGGCCTAGTGCAAAATGTAGAAATAATAACAATTATTATTATTATTATTATTTGAAAATTCTTTTGAATTCTGCTACTGTCCCATATCAGGCCATGTGTCAACATGGTGCACAAGGCAAATTATTATTATCATTATCACCATTATCATTATTATTATTATTATTATTATTATTATTATTATTATTAAGAGCGGTGGATTAGCAGAATCGGTAGAGCGTCGGATACCATGCCTTACGGCATAGAGTTTCGGCCCTTTACGTTATGAGTTCAAATCCCACGGAGGTTAACTTTGCCTTTCACCCTTACAGGGTCAATAAATTAAAGTACCAGTTACGCACTGGGGTCGATTTTATCGACTTTCCCCTCCCCCCAAAATTGCTGGCCTTGTGCCTATATAAGAAACCATTATTATTATTATTATTATTATTATTATTCTTTGAGTCTCAGTCATTGATGTTAGTTAACTGGAAAGTTTGTTGAAATGAATATCAAGCCACTACCTGCAGCCTCAGATATTCAGGACGTATCGGAGGGTTCTTGCTGTTCCCAGCAAGCATGCCTTTTGAAGCGTTCCAAAATTATTATTATTATTATTATTATTATTATTACAGTTGCATTTATCTTGCTTTATGTTCATACGAGTTATCACCAAGTCACAACCAGTGACCTCAAGAGACAACAAGGTTCGCCATGTTCAAGAAAGAACATACATACTCACACATGCATCTTTAGTGTTTAGACTTGTGATGTACTTACATTGACAGAATCTTCCTTAGTATATGGGCAGTTCCCATTAGTACTATCTTTTGTATTTCTCCTATACGCGGGTTTCCTGGGATTTGCGATAAGTAATCATTATTATTATTATTATTATTATGTGGCGGTGGACTGGCAGTATCGGTAGAGGGTCGGACGCCATGCTTTGACGCATAGAGTTACGGCCCTTGCCATTCTGAGTTCAAATCCTGCCGAGGTTAACTTTGCCTTTCATCCTTACGGGGTCGATAAAATAAAGTACCAGTAATGCACTGGGTAATTGCTGGCCTTGTGCCAAAAGTAGAAACAATTATTATTATTATTATTATTATCATTATTATTATTATTAATATCATTATGTGAGTGTAACCATCGTTATTTACCAACTGATCTTCTCCCCTGATTTCTCTACTTGTTGTAGACAAAGTCTTCAGAGAAAAAAAGCAATGTAAGATCCCTTGGCCAACAAAGTGCATGGTAATAGCTATGAATGCTGACTGCCTGCTTCTATACTGCCATACATATCCTGAATGGTGACCACCATCTCTTAGATCCCTTCCACCGACCTCAGTCCCCTTCATTCTCTCTCCCTCTCGCCTCTTCTCATGTTGTTGCCTCTGCTTGCTGGCACAGACTATAGTCTCGGCTGCCATTGATACTACTACTACTACTACTACTACTACTACTACTACAGTTACTACTACTACTACTACATCATCTACTACTACTATAACTACTACTACAAGTACTATGGTGGATTGGCAGAATTGTTAGAGCGCCGGACAAAATGTCTTGTGGCATATAGTTCCTGCCCTCTACGTTCTGAGTTCAAATCCCACCAAGATCAACTTTGCCTTTCATCCATGTCAAGTCAATAAAACAAAGTAATCAGACTTGCAAAGAAAAAAAGAAAGAAAAGAGCTATATAGTGTAACCTAATTACATTAGAGTAATTAAAAACATAAAAACATTGCAGAGACTCATTATGGAGATGTAATGTAATATACGAGTATATATATATATATATATATATATATATATATATATATGTATATATAGTGTCTGGCTCAAGGACCCAAAGCACCGCCGAGTTCGGGAATCGAACTCACAACCTCATGTTTATGAACCCAATGCCCTAACCACTAAGCCGCACATGCGTCTTCACACACATATATATATATATATATACACATATATATACATATATATACATATATATATACATATATATATATATATACGTATATACATATATATATATGTATATACATATATATATATATATATATATAATGTCCCAACTCAATGTAGAAGCTTGACATGGCCCCTACAAGACTAACGCCTTCTTTAGCAGGGAAATGGCCTTGATATGCTTGTTGTTGTTCCTTCTGTTGTGTTATTGCTATAATGTGTATGCAGGCAATTAACAGGCAACATTGCTATAGTGTTGGAAATTAGTGGTGTTTTAGGCAATTAACAGGCACTATTGCTATAGTGTAGACAATTGTGAAGTTTATAGGCAATTAACAGGCAACATTGCTATACTGTAGGCAATTGTATGGATTATAGGCAAATAACAGGCAACATTGCTATACTGTATGTAATTGTCAGGGTTATAGGCAATTAACAGGCAACATTGCTATACTGTATGTAATTGTCAGGGTTATAGGCAATTAACAGGCAACATTGTTATAATGTAGGCAATTGTATGAATTACAGGCAATTAACAGTCAATATTGCTATAGTATAGGAAATTGTAAGGTTTATAGGCAATTAACAGGCAACATTGCTATACTGTAGGCAATTGTATGGATTATAGGCAATTAACAGGTAACATTGCTATACTGTATGTAATTGTCGGGGTTATAGGCAATTAACAGGCAACATTACTATAGTTTGGGCAATTAACAGGTAATATTGCAATAATGTTGGCAATTGTCGGGATTATAGGCAATTAACATACAACTTTGCTATACTGTATGTAATTGTCAAGGTTATAGGCAATTAGCAAGCAACATTGCTATAGTTTTGGCAATTAACAGGCAACATTGCTATAGTTTGGGCAATTAACAGGCAACATTGCTATAAATGTTGACAATTGTGATAGTATTGATCAATGGAGTAAAATGATTGGTAATACAAGAGGTCTTTCAAAAGGTTTGAACAAGAAACATCTCAAAGCACGACTTAAGAATATATAATCTTTAATCTTTAGACTTTAATCTTTAGACTTTAATCTTAATCTAAAGGATTAAGAAAGAGGTTCCCATTAAGTCAATAATGTTCAACATTTATTTTCTTATCAAAATTATTATTATTTATTATTTATTATTGTTATTATTATCATTTATTTGTTAATTAATTTATATATTTATTTATCAATTATTATTATTATTATTATTATTATTATTATTATTATTATTATTACTATTATTTTTTATTTCTGACTATGTTCTTTTAAGGGTATATTGCATGGTTAAGTCTACCAGCATCATCATTATCATCATTATGATCGTTATCATCTTAGCATGAAATATTCCATGCTTTATTATTATCATAGATGTAAAAGAAAAAAAAAGCACACACACACACACTTATTATATATATACTTATTTATATAAACTAGACTATTGATAGTTAATTTTATATATATACATATATATACATACATATACATATATATGTATGTATTTATGTCAATTCTCAGACTGGGTGATGTGTTGTTTCCTTGAGCAAAACACTTTATTTCACATTGCTCCAGTTTACTCAGCTGTAGAAATGAGATGATAGGGACTGGGGTCCCTATCATTCCACTGTAAAGTGGTCGTGGAGGTGCCATGGCAAAAAAGCACCCAGCACTCACTGTAAATGAGGTTGGTGTTAGGAAGGGCATCCAGCTGTAGAAATCAAGCCAGAATCAGTTCCCGTCCCACCCTTGCAAGCAGGGAAAAGCGGACGTAAAATGATGATGATGATACATATTTATATATATGTTTATCTACTTGTATATATATATATATATATATATATATATTTAAAACTCAGTTAAATGCGTGAAATTTCTTTTTAGGTTTTGTAAGTGACAAAGTGTTCAATGCTGAGCGTATTAGTAGCAAATCAGTTTACAAGGGAACAAATGCAAATATATTCATGAGCATATTAGAGTTGTGAAGATGTAAAATATGGAGATTTAATGTTCCAGATTTCAATGAAGAGCTATGAGGCTCAAGGGAGATCATCATCATTTCACATACTAGATAAATATCTTCTTTATTGCACAGAAAAGATTAGTGACAAATTTCCAAAAATTGCCCTTGGTTCTATGGTAGAAAACTGTTTAAATTGTTTGTGTTCATCTCAAATGTTTCTATCATAATTTTATGAAAGAACCTTTGTTATGTTCCAAACACCAATTTGATAATTAGAAAGTTAGTTATATTACTAAACCCCTTCTAAATATGGTATCGAAAGGGTTAAAGTATTTATATTTATCTAAAAACCTCTCATCATAATTTTATATAAGAATTGTTAAGTTAACCAGCTTAATAATGAGGAAGTTAAATCTCTCCAAATTTTTTATTATTTTCCATGTTATTTGAAAACCAGAGTCAGTGTCTTTCATTAGAAATATGGGAATGAAAAAGTGTATATATATCAAATGAAATATTAATATGCCCCACTATAGTGTATTTTGTATATATATATCAAATGAAATATTAATATACCCAACTATAGTATATTGTGTATATCAAATGAAATATTAATATACTTCACTATAGTGTATTTTGTATATATATATCAAATGAAATACTAATATACCCAACTATAGTGTATATTGTATATATATATATCCTATGTAATACCAATATACCCACCTATAGTGTATAGTGTGTATATATCAAATGAAATACTAATATACACAACAACAGTAAATATATATATATATATATATATATATATATATATATATCCCATGTAATACCAATATACCCACTATAGTGTATATTGTATATATCCCATGTAATACCAATATACCCCACTATAGTATATATTGTATATATCCCATGTAATACCAATATACCCCACTATAGTGTATATTGTATATATCCCATGTAATACCAATATACCCCTCTATAGTGTATATTGTATATATCCCATGTAATACCAATATACCCCTCTATAGTGTATATTGTATATATCCCATGTAATACCAATATACCCAAATATAATGGTGATCACTTCACAAAAAAAAACAATAAAAAAATACTAGAAAACTATTTAAAATGGGAAGGAATTCTGGGATAACAAGGTGGAGTATGTGACCTGGGTCTCTGATAACCACTGGATTAGCCAATTATTGAGGTTTGAAAAGCTTGGTCTTGCTAATATGGTGCTTGGGTGAAAAATTACTTGAAGACAATTTTAAAATGGGGGAAGGATTTAAGTAAACCTGGGATTGAAAAAGGGGAGGAATGTGACCTGGGTCCCTGAAAACTCTTGCTTTAGTTTAAATATTAACATAGCATATAGAAATTTGAATATAGAAAGTTGCGATTATTTAAATATTGTACAATTCAATGGCAGGCATAGAAAAATGAAAGTTAATTCCAAGACGCTTCTTGCTATTGTATATATATATTGAAAAAAATATGTACATCATGTTGTCGCATGTAAAATATATATATATTTGTGTGTGTGTGTCTGAGTATATGTATATATAAATATATATATATACATATACATGTGTTATCTATTTATATATACATATATGTGAGTTTTATATGTATGCTATATATATATATATATATATATATATATATATGTATATATATATATATGCATATATATATATATATATATATATATATATATATATATATATATATATATATATATATATATATATATATATATATATATATATATGTGTGTATATATATGTATATATATATATATGCATATATATATATATACATATATATATATATATATATATATATATATATATATATATACATATATATATATATATATATATATATATATATATATATATATGCATATATATATATACATATATATACATATATATTTATATACATATATATACATATATATTTATATACATATATATACATATATATTTATATACATATATATATATATATATATATGCACACACATACATACATACAGGAATGTCCATTTGAAACTATTCATGTTCATTTGTTTGACCCGTGCATGATGTCAGTATTGATGTATTGATCTTATTGGTTTATTGAACTATTGAACCATTGAATATTCCTCTGTTCTGATGGCGGAATGTAGTCATGTGATGTCATGAGATGTTTTTTATATATATATATATATATATATATATATATATATATATATATATTTTTGGTGGTTGTTATTTTTATTTTTAATTTTGTATTTTTTTTGCTGGGTGAAGTGGATTAGTTATTGTTGTGACCATTTAGTGGTCACTGTTTTTCTCTGTATCTACATATGTTGTATAAACATGTAAACATGTTCTCTTTCCTCCTACCCTCATGTCCTTCTTACCTTCCTCCTACCCTCATGTTGTCATTTGGTCAGGAAAAACGAATCGGGTACCAGAGTAAACCATATTGAAAAATTTCATTTCAATCTTTTTTTTTTTTATTAACCTTCAGCGCGCTCTAGGTACTTTCTGTCGCCAACGGAGTAATCTCCCCTTAATTCATAATACAGTGTCAAGGGACATAAATTCATAAAAAAAAAATTCAGCGTGCTAAAGGTTAAAAAATATTCATGTTTAAAGTGTTCTATAATTGTTGTTGTTGTTATTATTATTATTTACGGTGGATTGGCAGCACTGGTAGAGCGTTGGACAACATGCTTTGCAGCATAGAGTTTCGGCCCTTTAATTTCTGTGTTCAACTCCCACTGAGGTTAACTTTCATCCTTACAGAGTCGATAAAATAAAGTACCAGTAATGCACTGGAGTCGATTTAATTGACTTTCACCTCCAAAAATTGTTGGCCCTGTGCCTAAATCAGAAACAATTATTATCATTTCTTTATGATAATGAAATTACAATCATGATAATAATATTTCTTTATTTTTAATGAATATGTAACCTTGACATTCAGTGTTACATTAGACTAAACACATTACTGTTATGTGTTTAAGTGTGACCTTGACATTCAGTGTTACATTCAAATAAACACATTACTGTTATGTGTTTATTAGACTAAACACATCACTGTTATATGTTGAAATGTTGAAGTGTGACCTTGACATTCAATGTTAATTTAGACTAAACACATCACTGTTATGTGTTTAAGTGTGGCCTTGACATTCTGTGTTACATTAGATTAAGCAAATTACTGTATGTATTTAAGTGTGACCTTGACATTGTGTGTTTCAAAATTAGATGAGGTCAACTTAATCCTTTTTGGGGAGTTTAAATTTAAATTGAAAGTTGTTTTAGATGAAATATATATTAGTCAAAGAAAGGGGCACAATGTTCCTCATCCTTTCAGGCCTTTCCATTCTGAAGAGATGTACACAGAAAGACCTTCTTTGAATATACATACGTATATGTGTATAGATGCATACATATGCATGTAAGTTTATAGTACAAAAGTAAGTATTAAAGATAATATGAGAGACCTAGCTTGGATATACAAGTATGTATACACATGTGTATATATATGCATGCATGTGCATATATGTATATACAGGGCAAGACATTAAAAGTGACATTGGAAAGACCTAGATTGAATATGCATATATTTATATGCATGTTTGTATACATATATGTGTGTGTGTATAATACAAAGCTAGATGCTAAATATAATTTAGGGGAGACCAAGTTTATATATATATATTTATATATATATAATGAAGGAAGTGTGGTAAGGAACCAGATGGATCATAATGCACCAGAGTACTCAATACATAGGGTAGTAGAGCGGGTAACAGGAAAATGTTTAACCCCAACGGCAGAGCTCAAGCCGTTTCGACGGCTATTTCTGGACTAAATTAGAATTTTTAACATGGTAATAAATAGCCAAACTTTTCAAGGCATAATTCCTTATATGGGAAGATTGTAGTTGTCAAGAGGATTGGTCAAAATTTCTTGTAAACACAATTAAGTCTTTCATGGTGGTGGGTGGGAGGTCGGGGTGGCTGAACTTGCCTGTAGAACAATGAGGGAGTGGGTGGAGCCGGTCAAACATTGAAAGTGAATTCTATACAGCAAATTCTAAGGAGTGTGTATGAAATTAGGCTAGTTAGAAAGCAGGCAAAAAAGAATTCTGGAGGAATCTGAGAGTGGGAAGTTATAAAATTAAATGGTTAATAAATTGAGATTTAAAGATAATAAAATTTAAAAAATAATAAAAAAATTTTAAATAGTAACAAATAAAAAAAAAATCTCTAGAGTCTAAAGCAGCTGCTATATTTTTTAGCTGATATTGCGTTTTCAACCAATGCTATATAGAATTTACTGGGGTGGGGGTACTGAGGCTACAAAAGCCGATGGGCTGCCTCAGGGTAGGCGAAAGAGGAAAAAGGAAAAGAAATGGGAGAGGGAGTAGAAGGAAGTGAAAAGAAGAGTTAAAGGGAAAAAGAAAAGAAGTACATCTACCTATGTAAGCTGGGGTTTCCCCTATCTTGTTCAGCAAGTGGGGAAAAGAAGGATGTTGCAGCCATTTTCTACCCACCCGGGTCATGAGGGGGTTTGAGGGCGAGGTACGTCCTACGTGATGAAGCATCAAATTTTTGCTGAGTAATTTACAAGATACAAACTTATGGCTTTGGACAGATACAAGCTCCCAATGATCTCTTAAATGGAGTGAAACAAGAATTTTTTTTGTTTTATTTTTTGTACTAATAATAAATACTTCCTTTTACAGATTAGATAAGTTAATGGATGTTCATTTAAACTTGATCTTTTTTCAGGAATCTCTCCCGCCCTCTGCTATCCCTGCTGTTATAGCAGTAATCGGTAGAGTGTCGGACAACATGCTTTGTGGCATATAGTTACGGCCCTTTACGTTTTGGGTTCAAATCTTGCCGATTTTAGCTTTGCCTTTCATCCTTACAGGGTGGTAAATTGAAGTACCGGCAATGCACTCGGGTCAATTTAATCCACTCTCCTCTCTCCAAAAATTGTTGGCCTTGTGCCTAAATCAGAAACCATTATTTTGGCAGACTTGTTAAAGCATCAGACAAAGTGGTATTTGTTCTGGCTCTTTACGTCCTCAGCTCAACTTCTACCGAGATTGACTTTGTGTCTCATCCTTTTGAGGTCGATAAAATAAATTACAAGTCATGACTGATAATAAACTTACCCCTCCCCTAAAAAAATGACTGGCTAAAGTAGAAATCCTCAAGGCGGTTGATTAGCAGAATCGGTAGAGCAAAAGACAAAATGATTTACGGTATTTAGTTACAACTTTCTACCTTCTGAGTTCAAATCCTGCCGAGGTTAACTTTGCCTTTCATCCTTACAGTGTTGATAAAATAAAGTACCAGTAACATACTGGGTCAATTTAATCGACTTTCCCCTTCCCCCAAAAATTGTGCCTAAAGTAGACATTATTAGCAGTGGATTGGCAGTATCAGTAGAGCATTGGACAACATGCTTTGCAGCATAGAGTTATGGCCCTTTATGTTCTGAGTTCAAATCCTGCCAAGGTTGCCATTGCTTTTCCCACTTTCAGGGTTGATAGAATAAAGTACCAGTAATACACTGGAGTCAATTTAATCGACTTCCCTCTTCCCTTCAAATTGTTGGCCTTGTGCCTTAAGTAGCAACAATTACTATTATTTATTTATTTACATTTAACAACACCCTCTCCTCCACCTTAATTTGAAAGCAAGTAAACAGACAACCAAAACCAGTAAACACAAATAATTAAAATAAATAATTAAATAAATAAAGGTATTTTTCTTTCTTCTTCTCTTTTTTAACTTGTTGGTTACTTTCTCTTTTCATATTTTTCCAAATCTAAAAACAAAACACTTGCCTGCTGTGTAATAGAGCCACCCTGAGGTAAAGTAAACTGTAAAACAACACCAGCTGACTACCACTTTTAATCATCAGCCTTTTTTATAAAGACTATTTATTATTATTATTATTACTGTTATTCTTATCTTTTTTTTATTAATACTATAATTATTATAATTAGCACTGCTATTTTCTTCTAATCTATATCACCCTTATTTTTTTATTACAATTTTTATTATCATTATTATTATTATTATTATTATTATTATTATTATTATTATTATTATCATTTATAGTTAATATATAATATTTAATTAGTATTTTAATCAATTGCTGGTAAACATACTTGCTAACAAAAGCCTTCTAATTTTTTTTTTTTTTTTTCAATTTAGTATTAGTCGCTAGTTAGTAATTTTTTCTACTTCTACTTCTTTTTTATCTTCTTCTACACCAATTAGTATTAGTACTAGTACTACTCCTCCTACTACTACTTCTACTCCTACAATAACTACTGCTACTACTACTATTACTACTACTACTATTACTACTACTACTCTATTACTACTATTGCTACTACTTATAGTACTACTTCTTGTAGTGAATTAATACATATTCATACCCACTTCACTTGCTATAAATAGTTCTCCCACCCCCACCCGTAGTGTTTTTCCTTTAGTAGTTCTATAACATGCACATACACACACACACACACACATACACATTCTCACTCTCACTCTAAATTTAACCCAGATTTAGTAACTCTTTGTAGATGTGTGTTTTTCTTGGTGTTCTCTACTCTTAATTTCAATTTATATATATATATATATATATATATATATATATATATATATATATATATATATATATATATACATACACACACACACATGCACACACACACACAAATATATACATTTATATATATATATATATATATATATATATATATATATATATATATATATATATATATATATATATATATATATATATATAATGTGTGTGTGTGTATAATTATATGTATATGTACACACACATATATATACACATATACACATGTGCTCTTTAAAAGTTATATTTCAGCTTTTTCTTTCACCAGCTATTTCTCATTGTTTTGCCATCTGTGAAAATAAAATATAAATATATATATATACAAACACACACAGTCTGCCTTCAGTCGAGCAACATATTTCTGAGGTTTTATAGTATATTGTCTTTCAGACAACTTTAGCAAACAATAAGGTATATTACATTGTAAGATATATTAGTCAAAGTCTAAAATCTTTCCTGAGGCTTATTTGGCTGGTGCTTATCTCCCTTGATGTGAAGTGGTTGAGAGTACAAGATTCCACTACCCCTGGCAGGATGTCCATCCATTACAATATATATCTAGTATATAATATATGTGTTAAGAATATAACTATATATAGTATATATATAGTATATAATATATAATGTGACAAGAATATAAATATATATAGTTTATATATAGTAATAATAATAAATGTGAACACTAAAATCCAAAGAGGGCTCGATAAGGATAAATATATATGTTATTTTAATAAATAGTTTATATATATATATAAATGTAATCTGAGTTTTTCGAATATTAATAATAACATTCGATTCGTTTGCATTTTGCAAACAAGCCTCAATTTTATAGCCATGTCAGTAGAATGAACACAAGAGCAAGAATGAAGTGTTCATTCTACTGACATGGCTATAAAATTCAGGCTTGTTTGCAAAATTGCAAACGAATCGAATGATGTTATTATTAATATTCGAAAAACTCAGATTACATTTATTGCATTCAGCCATGTAGAGCGAAAATTTTCTTTTTATATATATAAACTATATATGTATATATTTCATTTCATTTATTGATTTATTGATAATTTATCTGAGTGTCCCGAATCTTCCATATCGAACTTATCGGTTATTTGGTTGATTGTAGACATATTCTACGTGTGACGGTAT
>OZ024741.1:218685657-218688157 GCA_964016885.1 Eledone cirrhosa | reverse complement strand
GCCTGTTCTGCTAGACTATCCTATGATAGCCATATCAAAGGCTCTAGATCTGGCCTGTTCTACTAGACTATCCTATGGTAGCTGTATCAGAGACTCTAGATCTGGCCTGTTCTGCTAGACTATCCTATGGTAGCCATATCAAAGGCTCTAGATCTGGCCTGTTCTACTAGACTATCCTATGGTAGCCATATCAAAGGCTCTAGATCTGGCCTGTTCTACTAGACTATCCTATGATAGCCATATCAAAGGCTCTAGATCTGGCCTGTTCTACTAGACTATCCTATGGTAGCCATATCAGAGGCTCTAGATCTGGCCTGTTCTGCTAGACTATCCTATGGTAGCCATATCAAAGGCTCTAGATCTGGCCTGTTCTGCTAGACTATCCTATGATAGCCATATCAAAGGCTCTAGATCTGGCCTGTTCTACTAGACTATCCTATGGTAGCCATATCAAAGGCTCTAGATCTGGCCTGTTCTACTAGACTGTCCTATGGTAGCCATATCAAAGGCTCTAGATCTGGCCTGTTCTGCTAGACTATCCTATGGTAGCTGTATCAGAGACTCTAGATCTGACCTGTTCTGCTAGACTATCCTATGGTAGCTGTATCAGAGGCTCTAGATCTGGCCTGTTCTGCTAGACTATCCTATGATAGCCATATCAAAGGCTCTAGATCTGGCCTGTTCTACTAGACAATCCTATGATAGCCATATCAAAGGCTCTAGATCTGGCCTGTTCTGCTAGATTATCCCATGATAGCCATATCAGAGACTCTAGATCTGGCCTGTTCTACTAGACTATCCTATGATAGCCATATCAAAGGCTCTAGATCTGACCTGTTCTGCTAGACTATCCTATGATAGCTGTATCAAAGACTCTAGATCTGGCCTGTTCTACTAGACTATCCTATGATAGCTGTATCAGAGGCTCTAGATCTGGCCTGTTCTGCTAGACTATCCTATGATAGCCATATCAAAGGCTCTAGATCTGACCTGTTCTGCTAGACTATCCTATGATAGCTGTATCAAAGACTCTAGATCTGGCCTGTTCTACTAGACTATCCTATGATAGCTGTATCAGAGACTCTAGATCTGGCCTGTTCTGCTACACTATCCTATGATAGCTGTATCAGAGACTCTAGATCTGGCCTGTTCTACTAGACAATCCTATGATAGCCGTATCAGAGACTCTAGATCTGGCCTGTTCTGCTAGACTATCCTATGATAGCCATATCAAAGGCTCTAGATCTGACCTGTTCTGCTAGACTATCCTATGATAGCTGTATCAAAGACTCTAGATCTGGCCTGTTCTGCTAGACTATCCTATGATAGCCATATCAAAGGCTCTAGATCTGGCCTGTTCTACTAGACTATCCTATGGTAGCCATATCAAAGGCTCTAGATCTGGCCTGTTCTACTAGACTATCCTATGGTAGCCATATCAAAGGCTCTAGATCTGGCCTGTTCTACTAGACTATCCTATGATAGCCATATCAAAGGCTCTAGATCTGGCCTGTTCTACTAGACTATCCTATGGTAGCCATATCAAAGGCTCTAGATCTGGCCTGTTCTACTAGACTATCCTATGATAGCCATATCAGAGACTCTAGATCTGACCTGTTCTGCTACACCATCCTATGATAGCTGTATCAGAGACTCTAGATCTGGCCTGTTCTACTAGACTATCCTATGATAGCTGTATCAGAGACTCTAGATCTGGCCTGTTCTGCTACACCATCCTATGATAGCTGTATCAGAGACTCTAGATCTGGCCTGTTCTACTAGACTATCCTAAGATAGCTGTATCAGAGACTCTAGATGTGATCTGTTCTGCTACACCATCCTATGATAGCCATATCAGAGCGACCTCGTGTACGATGTGGCTTGTCACCAAACATCGGCATTTGAACTGAGAGAGGCTAGGAGCACAGCTTGAGTGAGCATATATTGTGTGTCATCAGTTCACTGAATGGCATGTTGATCAGACACTGGGACACAGAGGGACACTACTAAAGACCATCCAGTGTCAATCAGTGAAATCTACTACAGCTCTGCATACTCTTATATTTCCCACCATTGTAGTACAATGATGTCTATTCACAAGGGTTATATTTCACACTATATGGTACAACGATGGGCACTCACAGCTTATATTTCACACTATAGGAGTACAATACTGTCCACTCACTAAGCTTTTATTTCACACTACATAGTACAATACTGTCCACTCACTAAGCTTATATTTCACACTACATAGTACAATACTGTCCACTCACTAAGCTTATATTTCACACTATAGGGTACAATACAGTCCACTCACTAAGCTTATATTTCACACTACATAGTACAATACTGTCCACTCACTAAGCTTATATTTCACACTATAGGGTACAATACAGTCCACTCACTAAGCTTATATTTCACACTACATAGTACAATATTGTCCACTCACTAAGCTTATATTTCACACTATAGGGTACAATACAGTCCACTCACTAAGCTT
>OZ024741.1:218673157-218680657 GCA_964016885.1 Eledone cirrhosa | reverse complement strand
ATTTGATAGTTGTGTACCTAGCTGAAGGACATACCACAGTAGACATAATGATGTAATTTAACCCAACACTATATTGCTCAAATATTTCTGCACTGGTTGTCCAGAACTGTGGTCAAAGGTGTTTCTAAACTATGACCAACCAGTTTTCTGGGGGGTTTATTCAACAGAGTATATCTTGTATCATATTATTCAATTTATTCTCTCGTTTTAAGACAGGTGGTGGATTGGCAGTATCGGTAGAGGGTCGGATGCTTTGACGCATAGAGTTACGGCCCTTTCCATTCTGAGTTCAAATCCTGCCGAGGTTAACTTTGCCTTTCATCCTTACAGGGTCGACAAAATAAAGTACCAGTAATACACTAGGTATTTGCTGGCCTTGTGCCAAAAGTTGAAACAATTATTAGGCCAAAGGTTGAGGAATATTTGCCTACTATTTCTAGCAGGTTGTCTGACTATGTACGGTTATGTTTACTCTCTTTAACAATCAACTGAATTTCTTTTGGTGAGAGGGGAGAGGTGCTATTGATTCTTCTGGCAATATCGGTAGAGGGTCGGACGCCAATCTTTGCAGCAAAGAGTTACGGCCCTTTATGGTGTGACTTCAAATCCTGCCAAGGTCGATAAAATAAAGTACCAGTAATACAATGGGTTATTGCTGGCCTTGTGCCAAAAGTAGGAAAATTAATTATTTACTTACTGCACTTACCTAGAGTTATCTTTCTTGTGTGTCATGAGTTACTGTCCTTATCTTTATAATTATCTCCCTTACATCTAATACACATACACATTTTTCTTTTCTATATTCCAGTCGGAGCAGCATTGCTGAAACTATCGGCAAAGTATCGTAAGTAGGATTTCTTCTATTCCACTCTTTGTCTGGTTCTGTTGACTAAATGTCCAGTTTCATTTCATACGTGTGTGTGTGTGTGTGTGTGTGTGCATGTATGTGTGCGTGTGCGCGCGCGTGTGTGTGTGTGCATGTGGGTGTAGATTTGCATGTGTGTGTGAGTGTGTGTGTATGTATATATGTATGCATACACACGCATATATCTCCAATACATTGTTGCCAATTGTCACTATATACAACATATATTATTGCTATAGGTAGCATATAGTATTATGTACAAGATTTAGTATTGTTATATATAACATAGTATTGCTATATATAACATATAGTGTTGTTATATATATCAAAGAATTGCTATATATAACATAGTGTTGTTATATCTATGTTATAAAGCTGACGTCCGTATGTATGTAACAAACTTTTCGCCAAACGGCTGGATCAAAAAGCACCAAATTTGCACCATAGATGTAACTTTTTCCAACTAAGAAAGTGAGGTTATTTTTGTCTTCTAAATTTCGTTAAAAGATTAAAGATATTTTATCGTTTATTTAAATATTCACTTCTTTAAAATTTTCAAATGTCAACATTTCTGGTTATACGACATTCCTCTCTTTTTCTTAGTCTGTCTTTTTAGATAGATACATAACCTTAACATCGCGCCCTTATAATATGTCTCTGTATGTCTGGCTATCTGCATTAGATACATAGCTATAATGTCGCACACTTATAATATCTGTCTGTCTGGCTGCCTGTCTGCATTGACTTGCTTCTAACCAACTTTTAATTAATTCAGTGCAAAGATACCGCACACTCTCTCAATAATTAATTATATATATATATAATTAGTAATAATAATAAATGTGAAGACTAAAATCCAAAGAGGGTTCGATAAGGATAAATATATATCAAATATATAAGAACCCCAGAGCAAATATTGTTCTCATTGCTGACGTATTATCTTTGCTTTTTTCCGTTCATTGCCAGGGAACATCTTCATGAACCAAAGTATCGTCTTCTTGTTTTCCTTCAGTTGCAACGTTTTTCGAAATATTTACTTCTGCGTTCACAGATTGATTTTTTTAGTTTCAGAAGATCCTGTTAAGGGTAAAAGCAGTGATTCTTTGCTTAAACTTTAATCTGTTATTTTAATATATATATATATATATAATCATATATTCGTGTACAGATATTTTTGCATACACAAAAACAAAATATAAACAAACGTATTTATTTCATGAAAGCACAGACGGCTTATCGTCATTGTTACTGCCGATATGCCACCCCAAAAAATCCTAGCCTGGCCGCAAGATCACATTTTCCAAAAGAAAAAGTGTTATTAGAGCAACAGAGAGACTAAGCTTCAGGATTACCATCAACAACGCTCAGGGTCAAACCCTAAAAGTGGCTGGCCTTCATCTGGGAAAACCATGCTTCTCCCATGGTCAATTGTATGTAGGATGCTCTAGGGTGAGCTCGCCAAACAATCTCTTCATCTTTGCCCCCGAGGGCCGAACAAAAAATATTGTATACTCTGAGGCTCTAACAATGTAATTTATGTATTTTCTTTTACTTGGAATTCCCATTATGGTTGTACAAATTATTGTAAAGTTTGTTTAAAAATGTGTTCTCTGTTCAACCTTTATTGTTGTAACTATCAATTTTCTTTAACTGCTGAACTGGGGAATCCTAAAAACTATTCAAACCCAACATCGGAGCACGTTAACCCCCCCTCCCCCCCCCCTCCCCCCCCCCTCACTGACTTGAGAGGGCGTGCAGTATCTTTGCACTGGAGTGGAGGGGGGATTACTGAAAAAATAAAATGCCAGTATACCTAGCCGGGCGCCAAGCCGGACGAGCCAGCTAGTATAACATAGTATTGTTATATATAACATATAGTGTTGGTATATATGACATATATTGTTGTTATATATAACATATATTGTTGTTATATATAACATATAGGGTTTTTATATATAACATATATTGTTGGGATATATAACATATTGTAATTCATTATTACAAATTTTGTGATTATATATTACATATATATAACAGAGTGTGAAGTCTCTTGACTTAGTGGTTAGGGCATTGGGCTTACAATAGTGTGGTTGAGGGTTCGATTGCTGGACCAAGTTGTGTGTTGTCTCCCACTCCAGTTTACTCAGCTGTAGAAATGTGTTGTAACGACACTGGTGTCAAGCTGCATCAACCTTTAGAACATCCCTTGGAGAACATCAGTGACGTGGAGAGAGGAGACTGGTATACCTGGATGACTGCTGGTCTTCCACAAACAACCTTGCCCAGACTTGTGCCTCGGAGGGGAACTTTCTAGGTGTAAATCCCATGGTCATTTGTGACCAAAGAGGATCTTTACCCCATTTTTATATTGTTGCTATATATTACATATATTGTTTTTATATATTTCATATAGTTTTGATATAAATTTCATATATTGTTATATAAATCATATTGTAATTCTGTACTGCAGCTGCCCTTGTTTGTTGGTGACCGGTTCCAAGGCATCATTTAACCATACTGTACACACTCTCTACCAAGCTATGATGAACAAAGTGAGCAACAGGAAATCTCTGGAACTCCTTGAAGTTGATGGAGTTGCTAATGTCTTAACAGAAAGAGTAAGTCTACTATATCGTTGCTGTCTTTTTTATTGTTTTCATCTAGTTTTGTAAAGATGGAGGTGGGGCTTAGCTGTTTAGATTGTTCAGCTCACAAGGACACCATGAGTATCGGTAGAGGGTCGGACGCCATGATTTGATGCAGAGAGTTACGGCCCTTGCCATTCTGAGTTCAAATCCCGCCAAGGTTAACTTTGCCTTTCATCCTTACGGGGTCGATAAAATAAAGTACCAGTAATGTACTGGGTAATTGCTGGCCTTGTGCCAATAGTAGAAACAATTATATATATATATATGTGTGCGTGTGTGTGTGTGTATGTGTATGTATAAATACATACGCACACATATATATGCATACATATATATATCAATATATTATATCTATATATTATAAAGAGTAGAGGCTTGACGGCTGAGCTCTTGTCATTTCAACAAAGAGGGTGTGGTAAGATACCAGGTGGACGATAACGCACCAGAGTACTCAATACTTAGGGTAGTAGAGTAGGTAATAGGAAATGAGTCAGGACCCTGACAGCTGAGCTCCGGCCATTTCAACAGCTAGATCTAGCTGGAGCTAAGCCGTCAGGGTCCTGACTCTTTTCACACACACACACACATATATATATATATACATATATATATACATAGATATATATCATCACCGTTTAACATCAATTTTTCCACACTGGCATGGGTTAGAGGAGTTATCCTGTTGTGAGCAATGCCAGGTCAAGTGACCATGTCATGCTCATATATATATATTGTATCAATAATATTTGGTAATTCCTGTAAACCATCAGATTTTTATCCTCCTTTTCTCTCACACTTACATTAACTATTCTAGCTCCAGCCCATATTTCATTCCTTGTTGTTGTTGTTGTTGTTTAGCTGTATTTCTCTCTGCTATGTTGGATAGTAATGCTTTTGAAACATGGGAAATGGTAGACACAGTGTGAGTCATCTCTGAATAGATAAACTTTAACTGACATATTGTGTAGCAGACGTATAAAACAAGGGACTTTGGAGTAATGTTACTCGATAGAGTGTGTAGCTCAGAGATGAGAGAGTCACTCCAGGTAGAACCACTACTTCTCTGAATTGAGAGATCACAGCTCTGATATTACAAATATGTAGGTAGAATGTCTCAGGAAAGAATCACTGGAGAGGTTTTATGGGCAAAACCCAGCCAGCAGGAGACCTAGGAGTAGACCCCCCAAGCAAGCTGGTTGAATAACATCCATTTGCTTGGCTGGTCTTATGTGGGGATCTAACCAGATCAGTTGGAAACAATTGCTTCTTACAGAACCTGCTGGAAGGAGTAGTCGAGGATTCTGCACCCACAACCCTCTCAGAAAAAAGTGGGTAAAGAAGATTATTTATAAAACCCATTGTAAAAAGATGCTAAAAGATGTTGATTATCTTAACAGATAAACTTGAATGTATTGTGTAGCACACCTATAACATGCATGTTGATATTGTAAAAATATGTTAAAAGGTGTTTCATCATCATCATCATTTTACATTCGCTTTTCCCTGCTTGCAAGGGTGGGATGGGTCCTATTCAGCACAGCATCTCTCCATTTGTCATGGGCCTTCGTCATCTCCTCCGTGAGCTTCAGCGATCTGAGGTCTGCTCATGTTTTTCGTGGTCTTCCTCTACTGTGTCTTCCTTCTACTAGGATTTCTTGGCACTTCTTTACACAGCGGTCATCCTCCATGCACATCACATGTCCATACCATCGCAGTCTTCTCTGCCGCTCACTACATACAACTTATCCCTCTTATGCTAATGAATTAAACAATGAATTTATAGAAAGCCCTGATACTTACATTTCTATTTCTATTTTAGCCTGAAGAATTTGCTGAAAGTTTCTTGTATATGGTACAAGGACTAGGAATGAGTAAGTTGATTTGTCTACCATTATTTTGGCAGTCTCAGTAGAGGGTCGGACGCCATGCTTTGACACAGAGTTACGGCCCTTGCCATTCTGAATTCAAATCCCACCGAGGTTAACTTTGCCGTTCATCGTTACGGAGTCGATAAAATAAAGTACCAGTAATGCACTGGGTAATTGCTGGCGTTGTGCCAAATGTAGAAACAATTATTTTTGCAGAGGGTGGTGGATTGGCAGAATCGGTAGAGCGTCAGACTACATGCTTTGCAACATAGAGTTACGACCTTTTACGTTCTGAGTTCAAATCCTGCCGATGTTAGCTTTGCCTTTCATCCTTACAAAGTCGATAAAATAAAGTACCAGTAATGCACTGGGGTTGATTTAATTGACTTTTCCCCTCCCCCAATGAAATTGCTGGACTTGTGTCTAAATGAGAAACCATTATTATGGCAGGTTTTGTTACACCTCATTATATTCTGAGTTCAAATACTACCATGGTCAACTATGCCTTTCATACTTTCAAGGGTTCACAGAATAAAGTACCAGTCATGTACTGGTGTCCATTTAATCAACTTTCCACTCCCTCCTCTAGATTACTAGCCTTTTGCTGTCTTTTACTGTAGAACACTGTGGTTACAAGGTTCCGACACACGTACCTTTAATGTAATTCTCAGGGAGATTCAACATGACACAGTGTCTATCAAGGCTGGCTCTTTGCATTTCAGGTACAGTCCACCTTATTGGCAGTATCGGTAGAGGGTCAGACACCATGCTTTGTAGCATAGAGTTACGTCCCTTTACAGTCTGAGTTCAAATCCCACTGAGGTTAACTTTGCCTTTCATCCTTACAGGGACGATAAAATAAAGTACCAGTAATGTACTGGGATAATTGTTTGCCTTGTGCCAAAAGTAGAAACAATTATAGCATACGTAGCTGAGTATTCAACAAACACATGTATCCTTAATGTAATTCTCAGGGAGATTCAGAATTACAGAGTATGTAATAAAGCTGGCCTTTTGAATTACAGGTACAAGTCCACCTTGTATCATAGTGTAAATGTGAATTTACAGAAACATTACCGTGTCAGACAAAATGCTTTGCAGTATTTCTACAGGTCCATCATGTTCTGAGTTCAAATCCCGCTTTACGGGGTCGATAAAATACCAGTAACTCACTGGGGTCAATTTAATTGATTTTCCCTCCTCCTCAAATATTGTTGACCTTATGCCTAAATCAGAAACTGGTATAATTTAAGTAGTTGGGTATTCCACAAACATGTGTACCCTTGGTGTAATTCTCAAAGAGATTTAGCATGACATAGTCTATGTGACAAGGCTGGCCCTTTGAATTTCAACTACAGTTCATCTGATGGGCTTCCAGACAGTTTCTGTCTACCCAATTTGACTAACAAGCATGAGTCAACATGGAGCTATGGTAAATGACACTTGCTCAAGATGTCACACAGTGGAATCAAACCTGAAACGCAGTGATTGTGAAGAGAACTTCCTAAATATTCAGCCATTGGAACTTTTGGCCATTTGGTTATTTGACCATTTGACCATTTGGCCATTTGACTATTTGGCCATTTGACTATTTAGCCATTTGACTATCTGACCATTTAGCGACTTGGCTATTTGGCAATTTGACTATTTGGCCATTTAACTATTTGACCATTTTACTATATGACCATTTGGCTATTTGACCATTTGTCTATTTGGCAATTTGTCGATTTGGCAATTTGACTATTGGACAATTTAACCATTTCACCATTTAGCTATTGGAGAATTTAACTATTTGACCATTTGGCTACTGGACAATTTGACCATTTGGCTATTAGACAATTTGACCATTTGACCATTTGGCTATTAGACAATTTGACCATTTAGTTATTGGACAATTTGACCATTTGACCAGGCAATGTCCACAAATCTTACAGTTGTATTAATTTCTAAAGCTGTGTTCTCTCTTATTTCAGTGGGCAGTGTACCAATGCCCCGTGTTCAACGTTCCGCCTCCCAGGACGGACCAATCCAACAACGTAACCGTAGTATGTCTATGGAAGAAGCAGACCAACCGAGAGGAATTTATTCAACAAGTCCTCCAAGAGTGGCACAGCACTAA
>OZ024741.1:218653157-218668157 GCA_964016885.1 Eledone cirrhosa | reverse complement strand
ATCAACACCTACTACTGCTGTTATAAAGTTGGAGGGAAGTTAGTGTTAGGCAGGCGTTCAATCAACACCTACTACTGCTGTTATAAAGTTGGAGGGAAGTTAGTGTTAGGCAGGCGTTCAATCAACACCTACTACTGCTGTTATAAAGTTGGAGGGAAGTTAGTGTTAGGCAGGCGTTCAATCAACACCTACTACTGCTGTTATAAAGTTGGAGGGAAGTTAGTGTTAGGCAGGCGTTCAATCAACACCGGACTCATGCTTCCTGGGATCTTTACACATTTTGCAGTGTGAAAATGGAGCAGAAAACAACAGTTAGCATTAATACCAATTGTCATACTGACTCTAGCAATGGCACAAACACAGCGTGGTTCAAAATAGAGCTGTATACATACATATACACACACACACATATATACACACACTTACATACACACACATATATATATATTTGTTTTGCAAGGTTTTTTATATGAAATCGTGAGTTGAAACAAATATTGTTATATTTGGGGAGGGTCATATTGTTATAATATTGCCAGAAATATATAATAAAACACACTCACTATTTGGTTTGGATTAGTTCTCACTTCTGTATATTGTATATCCCTATAGTTAATTTAGCTGGCAATCAATGTTCATCATTGATTGACCAATGGTTAAAAATACAGATATAAATATATCTATCAAAGTTCTTTCATCACACACCTGTGACATCATCAATGGCACTATTATGTTTCTTCCTGTTGTATTGTAATACATGAGGAAACATACATTTTTAACTGTTTGTCAATCAATGATAAACATTGATTGCCAGCTAAATTAACTATAGGGATATAAAATATACAGAAGCGAAAACCAATCCAAACCAAACAGTGAGTGTGTTTAATTATATATTTCTGGAAATATAACAACATGACCCTCCCCAAATATAACAATATATATATATATATATATATAAATAATCTGTGGTACTGTGACCAGGAAGAGCACAAATCAAAGAAGCACTCAATACATGGTATGATGCAGAGCATGTATATTAGTAAAAACAGAGTATCAACTATGACCTCAGCAGTTTCGACTAGTTACCTCTTCAATATATATATATATATAACGAAGGAAATGTGGTAAGGAACCAGATGGACCATAATGCACCAAAGTACTCAATACTTAGGGTAGTAGAGTAGGTAATAGGAATGAGTAGGACCCGACGGCTGAGCTCAAGCCGTTTTGACGGCTAATTTAGTCCAGAATTAGCCGTCGAAACGGCTTGAGCTCAGCCGTCGGAGTCCTACTCGTTCCTATATATATATATATGTATATATATATGTATATATATATATATATATACACACACTATATTTATGTATAATAGACATGCATACAGTCTTGGTATGAATGTTTTAAGCTGTGATTATGTCACAGCTACAAAACAAGCTGAAATGTGTACATAATTCTCTCACACAGATACTGAGGTAGCTGTCATCTGATCGCAGTGTAATATATTCACAGTAAAGCTATCTGTATACTTATTGTACATATAAATATTGTATATGGTTCGATATTGACTCTATACACAGAATATTAGTCCTGAATACCGAGCATGTTTAGTGTGTTTATCACACAAATCCATAAATTTAACACACACACACACACACTGACATATATATATATATGTAGTTGATAGCTGAGAGGAAATAGTATGGAATACTGAAGTAGAGTTTATATATTCATTATATTAAGGCTAAAATAGTGAGTCTTGTTACTCTGGAGTTTCACCTGTTTATCATCCTGTGATAAACAGGGGAAACACTAGAGTAACAAGACCTACTATTTACCCTTAATAAAATGAATGTGTGTGTGTTAGGCAGGATTACATATAAAATCTAGCTGATAGTGCTAAGAACCTTTTCAAATAGATACCCAGCAAATTTCTACACCTGAATTGTTCAATTATCAGGTTAAAATCTATAAGAATATTTCCTTTAAATTTGGCTCACCTTTATTTCTAAAATGCATAACTGTGACTATCCTAAACGCTATATATATATATATATATATATATATATATATATATATATATATATATATGTGATTTTGACGGATGTAAGAATGAGTACTCAATACTGAGGTAGAGTTTAAATATCCTTTATTAGGGCTAAGTGATGAGTCTTGTTACTCTGGAGTTTCACCTGCTCCCTCACGGAATCAGCTAACAAGACATGTGTCTTGCCTGATGATCCTGTTAGAACACATGAAACTCTAGAGTAACAAGACTCATCATTTAGTCATGATAAAGTGTATATATATATATATATATATATATATATATATATATATATATATATAATGAAGGAAGTGTGGTAAGGAACCAGGTGGACCATAACGCACCAGAGTACTCAATACTTTGGGTAGTAGAGTGGGTAATAGGAAAATGTTCAAGACCCCGACAGCAGAGCTCAAGCCATTTCGACGGCTATTTCTGGACTATTTCAGTCCAGAAATAGCCGTCGAAGCTGCTTGAGTTCTGCCGTCCGGGTCTTGAACATTTTCCTATATATATACATATATATATATATATATATATAGTTAAGAATGGGTTTCCAAAGGAGATCAGGAAGAAACCACAGTTAAGTAAGGTACTCCATACATTATAATAAACCTATTTATTTCATATAGAAATGACTCCTACAGGAGTAGAACTGTTTCATTCATATGAAATCATTAGGAATACAATTCCTGATGATTTCATATAAATGAAACAGTTCTAGTCCTGTTGAAGTCATTTCTACATTGAATATATATATATATATATATATATAAAATGTGTGTATTACGTTCATATTAGGGAACTTTCTCTACTACTACTATACACACAGAGATACATTGACTGCCTTTTTTTTTTTCCATGCCCCCCTCCCTCCATATTCTGATAACATTGTTTGAAAATATATTCAACTTTTCAGCATATTACTTTGTAATTCAACTATTAAAAAGAATTGATTTTTAAGCCAGACTATTATTACTATTATTATTATTATTATTATTGATATTATTATTATTATTATTTTGTTGTCCTTTTTGTAAAAGAAGAATAAAATCAGGACCAAGATTGAAGTGTTTTTTTCTTTATTTTTTATCTGTCTTTTTTCTCTTGTCATGTTCTCCATATTTAATGTATATACATATCATCATTATCATCATCATCGTCATTTTACGTCCGCTTTCCACTGCTTGCAAGGGTGGGTTGTGTCCTATTCAGCGCAGCATCTCTCCACTTGTCACGGTCCTTCGTCATCTTCACCGTGAGCTTCAGCGATCTGAGGTTTGCTCTCACCGCCTCCGCCCATGTTTTTCGTGGTCTGCCTCTACTACGTCTTCCTTCAACTGGCATTTCTTGGCACTTCTTCACCCATCGGTCATCCTCCATGCGCATCACATGTCTATACCATCTCAGCCTTCTCTCCTGCACATCACAACTTATCCCTCTTATACCCAGTTTCTTTCTCAACTCGTCTATGCTTGGTCGTTCACACACATTGACATTGCACATCAAACGAAGCATGCTTGCCTCATTTCTCTCCAACCGTCTCATATCCTCTGCTGTTGCTGTCCATGTCTTACTACCATGCACCTCACACAGGCATCATATAACCGGCCTTTCATACGCAGGAAGAAACCCTTCTTCGTCAGCAGAGGAAGCAGCTCCCTAAACTTCTTCCAACCCATCCTTATTCTAGATACTATGGCCTCGGAACCCCCCCCCCCCCCCCACCCCCATGCTAATTTGATCACCTAGGTACCGGAAGCTATCAACCACTTCTATAGCACCCACCTGTATTTGAAAAATGTGTCTATCAATGCGACTTCTACTGTCAAATTTCCCTGTACATCTACTGCATATGTACTTCTCCCTACCTGTTAGTTTGCCTGCTATCCCACCACATCTCTTGTGTACTCAAGATCTGCATTAGAGTCGTATGACATAGATGATAACTGGGATTTCTTACGGGACAACTTACTACAGGCTACTGAAGAAACTTGTGGCTGGAGCAGAGCTCCAACCAGACAGAGAGTGACCTGGTGGTGGAACAGCATGGTAGATAGGGCCATTAGAGACAAAAGACTAGCATGGAATGCTTGGAAAAATGGTGGCAGTAGAGAAGGATATACAGCTGCTAAAGGAGAAGCTAGACGTCAGGTGTACTTAACATGCAGGGAGGCTGAGAGTAGGACGTTTGCCAATGGTCTGCGACGGGAAGATCAGAGACGTGTGGTGTTCCGTATTGCAAGGCAGTGTGTCATTGCAAATCAGGATGTTGTTGGAGATAAGTGTGTCAGGAATGATGCTGGTGTACTTAGTGTCACGAATGATTGGAAAAAGGAGGCCGGGAAATGTCATTATGAGAGACTGATGAATGTGGAGAACGAATGGGAGAGAGAGAAATTACCCCCAGTAGATCTGACAGAGGGACCAGCTATTGAGATTGACGAATATAGTGTCCAAGAGACGATTAAGGGAATGAAAAATGGTAAGGCTGCTGGACCGTTAGGGTTAGTTGCTGAGATGCTGAACGCATCAGGGGACGTAGGCACTAAACTGGTTGCATGCATCATCAATCAGGTTATATATGGCTGTATACCCAAAGACTGGTGCAGCAGTATTCTCATAAATTGCTACAAAGGTAAAGGTGATGCTCTGGAGAGGAGCAATTATAGGGGCTTAAAACTGATGGATCAGGTTATGCAAGTGGCAGAAAGGATATTAGCGCAACTAATTAGAGAAAGGGTCAAACTAGATGAGATGCAGTTTGGTTTTGTGCCTGGGAAAAGTACAACAGATGCCCTCTTCTTAGTGAGACAACTACAAGAGAGGTTCTTAGAGAAGAACAAGCCACTATACTTAGCTTTTGTTGACCTAGAGAAGGCCTTTGATAGGGTACCCCGATCTGTCATCTGGTGGTCCCCAAGGAAACTAGGTGTTGAGGAATGGCTTGTGAGGACAGTGCAAGCTTTGTACAAAGGTGTTGTCAGTAAAGGGTAGGAATGAAGTTTAGTTAGGAATTCCAGATACAAGTAGGAGTACATCAGGGTTCGGTCCTCAGCCTGTTTTTGTTCATTATAGTCCTCCAAGCCATAACAGAGGTGTTTAAGACTGGCTGTCTATGGGAACTTCTCTATGCTGATGATCTGGTTCTTATAGCAGAATCAGTAGAGGAGCTAGAGAATAAATTCTGGTTATGGAAACAGCAGTTGGAATCAAGAGGACTGAGAGTGAACCTAGCTAAGGCAAAAGTGTTGATAAGTAGAAAAGAGGACAAAACTCTGATTCCGTTAGGGAAATGGCCATGTTCGATATGTAGAAAAGGAACTGGCATAAATTATATATATATATATATATGTTAGGTAATTCCAAACAAAAGGCAATGAAAAAAGAGTGCTCTACGTATAGAACAGAGCTATTATATTAGAAAGTGAACAACACAATACATAATTACTCGATTACCAAAGGTTTCTGGTCCCTAGACAATATTAATATATGTCTGGATTGTTCATCAGACAGAGATGTTATCACTGTCTGATGAACGATCCAGATGTATATTAATATTGTCTAGGGACCAGAAACCTTTGGTAATGGAGTAGTTATGTATTGTGTTGTTCACTTTCTAATTAAATATATATATATCATCATCATCATCATCATTTTACGTCCGCTCTTCCCTGCTTGCAATATATATATATTGAGTTAAGAACTCAGGGTAGTCTCTTACAATTAAATAGCTCTAAGAAAAAAGTTTTTCCAAGCCGTACAATATGATTGAATAAACAAGAGAGATGAACACTAATATAAACATGCATGTGTTCGAATCGTAACAACCAAATTTGCTAGGGTGAAAAATACTAACTACAACAATATAGTTTGTTATCCTTAACTTTAAATATTAAATTAAGAAAAATTAAGAAAAATAACAGACCTATATTGGGCAAAATGCCTGGTAACAACTAGACGGTGTTGGAGACTGTTTCGCAACGACTTATTAAGTGAAGTTCTCACGTTTCTCTGCTCCTCAGTAGTTGTTGAGAAATTAGTGATCCTTTCACTTCTAAAAATATTAGAGAATGAATTGTGTACGATATGAATTATCGCACGTGTCATTCGGAACCCAGCTTGTCTCGAAATTCCCTGCCGCTAAAAATAGCAGCCTGGCTGACAGGACATTAAAAATTAGCTCTACATGATGGAGTCGACAAATATATATTGAGTTAAGAACTCAGGGTAGTCTCTTACAATTAAATAGCTCTAAGAAAAAAGCTTTTCTGAGCTGTACAATATGATTGAATAAACAAGAGAGATGAACACTAATATAAACATGCATGTGTTCGAATCGTAACGACCAAATTTGCTAGGGTGAAAAAATACTAACTACAGCAATATAGTTTGTTATCCTTAACTTTAAATATTAAATTAAGAAAAATTAAGAAAAATAACAGACCTTAGACAGTGTTGGAGACTGTTTCGCAATGACTTATTAAGTGAAGTTCTCACATTTCTCTGCTCCTCAGTAGTTGTTGAGAAATTAGTGATCCTTTCACTTCTAAAAATATTAGAGAATGAATTGTGTACGATATGAATTAACGCACGTGTCATTAAGGATAACAAACCATATTGCTGTAGTTAGTATTTTTTCACCCTAGCAAATTTGGTCCTTACAATTCGAACACATGTATGTTTATATTAGTGTTCATCTCTCTTGTTTATTCAATTATATATATATATACATATATAAGCCAACACAAGAGCAAGAATGAGGGCTCATTCTACTGACATGGCTTAGAAGAGGCCATTTGCATAATTGCAAATGAATTGAATATTGTTATCAATATTCGAAAATCTCAGAATACATTTATTGTATTCAGCCATGTAGGGCGATAACTATTTGTTTTATATATTTATATATATATAAATTTTGAAATATGTGCTCTGTGTATATACAATATATTGTTTTCTCATAGATATATGGCCCTTTCTCTCTATATATACTTATACATATATCTCTCGATATATATATATATCGATACATATATCTCTCTATACATATACATATATCTCTCCATACATTTATATATAAATCTCCTGCTCAGAATATTGACCTCCTGGAAACTGTTCAGAGACGTGCAACCAATCGAATACCCTCCATCAGGCATCTACCGTACTCTGAATGCCTTGCTTACCTGGGCATGGATACATTGAAGCTCTGACGTCTGGCAACTGACTTGGTAAACAACCACAAAATTATTAACCATCTTTTCTTTCCAACAACAACCCTGAGTACCTTTGATTTCCATGTGTCTAACACACGTGGGCATGCCAACAAAGTCAGAAAACAGCACAGCTCCCATGACTTTCAGAAACATTTTTTCACGCTCAGAGTTGCTGAAGCATGGAACAAACTACCTGCATCAGTTGTTAGCTGTCGAGACACTGCACCCTTTAAAACCTCCATGCTTCCTGACATTCGCCAACACTGCACCTGATGTCCCCCCTGCATACACACCCACACATGTATTTCATGACTCATACACTGTTCATTTTTCTGACATGAGAATTTCAAAATCGTGTCATTATTTGTTGGTTATCTGCCTTGGTTTATATACGAGATTTTAATGTTTGCCTATTTTACAGACAAAATAACGGTCGACATATATTCGAGTATATACGGTATATATTTTAAGTAAATGGAGTTGCTTCCCTTAGTTTTTTTCCCCCAACAATCGTCTATAAAAAAAAAAAAAGATTCTATACAAGGGAGACAACTCTATTTCATATTTATATCTTGTAAAAAAATATATACCGTATTTCCCGGCGTCAAAGATTTTACTTTCCCTCTAAAATAAGTCTCAAAAATCTTCCCTGTGTCCCTCCAGGTTGTCGAAGGTTGTTTATTATTTTTTTTCAAATTTTTGGTTGTCAAAATTAAGGTGCGTCCTCGAGGACGAAAGCGTCTTCGGCACCCGGAAATACGGTAGGTGGAATTTTCTTGTTAGAAATAGAAGCTAAATCTCTATTCTAGACTCCCATACTATCTTCGGAGAAGAAGTACACATTATATACGTATTATAATTTAAATGGTCTGTCTGAAAATAACTCAGCTGTTACAACAAGCAAGGCTTTAATCATACGAAGGTTTACTGGATCTTTTTTAACATCTGGCTAAACTACATCGATGGCATATACACACATAAACTCACATACAAACATATCTATATATATACACACGTACACATACAGTCACAGACACACACACACACACACACACACACACATATATATATATATATATATATATATAAATTGAAACAAAATGAAAACGAAATTTCATTTCTCACTCTTAGTATGGCACTTACTTAAATGTAAGTATGCATGTATACGTACATACATATATGTATACAGACGTACAGTAGCATGCACATATATATATATATATACACATATATATACATATGCATACAGGTACACATACATATATGCACGTATCAGTTTAGCGGCGCTTATTATAACGTCGCTTTGTTCGTTTGTAAACAAACTGAACAGCCTGAATTTATGCCATACGGTCTGTATACATATATGTATGTACGTATACATGCATACTTATATATATATATATATATATATATATAAAACAAAGAAAGTGCGGTAAGAAACCAGCTGGACCATAACGCACCAGAGTACTCGATACTTAGGATGTGGGTAACAGGGAAAGAGTCAAGACCCTGACGGCTGAGCACCGGCCGTTTCGACAGCTAGATCCGAACTCTGTTCGGATCTAGCTGTCGGGGTCCTGACTCTTTATATATATCTGTTAGAACACGAAAAGTGTGAAACAACAGAATGTTCACTTTTCGTGTTCTAACATATATGCCTAGCTTCTTTAAAATTTTTTCGGGGATAGCCGTGGTGGTGGTGATCGTATGTCATTGGCTAATTTTCAACCAATCAGAGTACCTCTCTCTATATCTCTTCCACTGTTACTTACGCCTGTTTCTCTCTATCTGTTCCGTCTCTATATATATCTCTTACTCTTTCGCTTTGCACTCCTCCCCTTCAATACCATCTCTCCCCCTCTCTATATATTTGTTACTCTATCGCTGCACGCTCCTCTCCTTCAATATATCAATTACACACGCTTTACACTCCTTTATCCCCAGCGCCCCTATATATACACCCCCCCCCCTCTCCCGCATCTATATTTTAATGTACCGTTGCACAGTGAATATATGTGTCTATATATATATACATATATATTGTATATACACATTCATGTATGTGTATACACACTCATGTATGTATATACACTGGTTTTATGTGTGTATTGTAAATTTGTACTGTTAAAACACGAAACTAACATTCGATTGACACTTTGATTACCTGTACAGGCAATAGTTATTAGAATGCTGTTGAAGTGTGTATATATTTTTGGGGGACATCCTGTATATACACACATTATATATAATACAATAAACAGATAAATACACACATATATATATGAGCTTATTTAATTATAAATATTGTGAATTTTTAACTCAGTTCAATTATATATATAAATGGCTTCTACAGGACTAGAACTGTTTCATTCGAAAGAAATCATCATAATATTGAGAGGGGGGACTAGATAAAATATTTCAAATCAAATGTGTATAAGTTATAAGTTAAAATGTATAAATAGAGACGATAGTGGAGGTATATCTGTTTAGTGGAACAGTAGACGATAGAATTAAATACAGACGATAATCTCCCTTTAATGAAACAGCAGACGATAGAATTAAGGCAATTTAAATTTTAAGCATTTGCATTTTTGCCTTTCATCGTTACGGGGTCGATAAAATAAAGTACCAGTAATACACTGTCACTAGACGACTTTCAAATTGAATTGTTGGTTCCATTTCTTTAGTATTTTCAATTGTAGTTATCTACTTAAAAAGCGTTACACGGTTAGAGACATAATTCGTAAGTTATATCTTCCCTATTAAACCATTGCATTATTTCGCCTACAATAGAACAAAAATGAAATGTTCTTTAAAGAAACAGGAATATAACTTTATAAAAAAAAAAGTTGCATCCGCTTCTTTTATCATTGATAATTTTTTCGTTTTAATATTAATTGTTTTTTGTAGTTGTTTATATTAAAAATCTTACTGTAATATTTACTTAAACGAAGGCAAACATCTAAACTTATAGATTAATCTTGAGCGAAGGACTAGATAAATCTCTCTCTCTCTCTCTCTCTCTCTCTCTCTCTCCCTCTCTCTCTCTCTCTCTATATATATATATATATATATATATATAAACGAAGAATGATAAAATTTCAAGCAAAGAGTTTAATTAGGTATATTTTGTAATATTATTAACTAATTATTATAATTAACGCGCATATTTTGCTATCCCCAAACACGTTTACACATGGCATGAAATATAACTAATCCGAGATGGCTAGGTTTCATCTTCTAACTGGATATACGAAATCCATTATGTCTTGACAACAACATGAGGTAACATTATGTTATTCACAGACACACTTTGTACACTGTTCCATATCAGAATGTATTTCCTTCGTCACATTCACAAACAGTATTGAAAATATGTTCTTCGGCAAATAAAAATGTTTTGTTCATAATATTTCAACTAGCGATTGCTCTACTCCACGCACGACCACCATAAATTAATGACCAGATCAACACAAGTATTGGTAGAGCGTCAGACACCATGCTTTGCAGTATTGTTATGGTCCTTTGCATTCTAAGTTCAAATCCTGCCGAGGTTAACTTCGACTTTCATACTTACTAATTCGATAAAATAAAGTACCAGTAATGGACTGCCGTAATGGATTTGTGCCGAAAAATAGAAACACTATTAATGTGCAATAAGAGCAAAATATAACGACATTGCTCAATTATTTTATCTAATGTTGTAATAACACAAGGAAATGTTGTTTGTGTATTTTTTTTTATATTTGCTCATAGGCTTTTACAATTTTGCTCAGCCAACAACTATTAAAAAGTGAGTTGCTTAAGATAACAATTTAATCACAAATTGTTGCTATCTTTTAATACACTCCAACAAGTCATCAAATTATGTACAATAAAAACAAATCTTATTAATTTGCTCAGGGAATATAAAGAAAATGTATATACACTGATAATTGCAATTGTATGTAAATATTTTGTTTTTGTATTGTATATTTTATGTTTTCTATTATGTATAATATATTGATTTAATATTGATTGTTTTTTGTAGTTGTTTATATTAAAAGTCTGAAAATATTTTTATACATCTTACACTAATATTTATAAGATAATTTATAATAACAATTACATAATCTAATTACATTACAACGATAATTTATTATTAATATATATCCTGTTTAACTAGAGTTATTACAAGCGTTGCCTTAAAAAAATATTAAACTAGACATGAAAAATGCGCAAGCTCAAAAGTGCCACAGAATGTTATAATAAACCTTCAAAAGTGTGGGACTAGAGTTGTTGCTAAAAAATATTGTAATCATTATATATCGTACATTCTGTGGCATCCTTTATAAAAATAGCTTAAACCAACGAAGCCTTTATTTTTACGCTATTTCACTTAGTTAATTCTTAGAGTGTAACATATAAAAATAAATACATCTATGTTTAATGTAATAAAAGCTATAAATAATTACGTAATATTATTATCATATACTCATAGTAACAAAATAATTGTGTTGAAACTTAATATGATGCTTATATGAACGATCAAATCTATAATGATAATTTCTTAAATATACTAATAGTAAAATAATTTAGTTATCTATTGTTACATTTTCATAGAACTATAATATTAACAATCGTATTGCATTATCAAATTTTTATCACTACAAACTTTCATATTGGAATTACCTTAAGCCACTTATTATTACTTCGCTTTCGTACTTTTACAGCTGTAGATATTGCGCTGTATCTTATATCTAATATCAATATCTCGTGGTAATTTGCATGAAGTGTAAAATAGGTTTATTAATAACTTTAATATGAAATGTATTATACAGGGCTGCGGAGTCGGCCAAAAATTGACTGGCTCCAACTCAGGATCCGATACTCTATTATTTCCTAAATTTCAGCTCCGCAGCTCTGTTATTATATTAATTAATTTATTTTATAGTTGTAAATCATATTTTTATATGTTACACTCTAAGAATTAACTAAGTGAAATAGCGTAAAAATAAAGGCTTCGTTGGTTTAAGCTATTTTTATAAAGGATGCCACAGAATGTACGATATATAATGATTACAATATTTTTTAGCAACAACTCTAGTCCCACACTTTTGAAGGTTTATTATAACATTCTGTGGCACTTTTGAGCTTGCGCATTTTTCATGTCTAGTATATATATGGGGAAAGATTTTACTAACCTTCCACTTGTATATATATATATACTAGCTGACGTACCCAGATGATAAGAGAAGACAGGCAAAAGAGAAAATGGCTATTGGATGTTTGTCTGCTTACAGTATGTGGCGAGTCCGTAGAGTCTGTGTGATACAAAAAACAGTAAAAAAATTCTTCCAGATATACCAGATTCTTCGTTGTACCGTTTGTGCATAGTATATGAACAATTCAAGGTGCTCCCACCTAGAATAGTGATCTCTAGGAGATGGTTCATCTTCAGCCTGACTGTAAAACGCGTATCATTGCATAGACGTGGTTGGTCCACGTTTCTCAAAAGGATGATGGAAGTTCCAATCTTCTATATTATATGTAGATATAGATATAGATAATTAATATAAAAGATGATGCTCAGCCAGTTCGTCTTCAACCATCGCAGCACGCCGTCGCTGCTTGGCTCCAGTGTTTCGTTGGCGTTGTTCAGCCAGCTCCTCTTCATTCATGGCGGCACGTCTTCGCCTCTGAAGTTCGGCGTTCCAGTGGCGCTGTTCAGCCCGTTTTTCCTCATTGCTGGCTGCACGCCGTCGCCGCTGTAGTTCACTGTTTGATAAAGTCGAATTGCTTTTACTTTCTGTGGAACGCTGCACGCACGCACACACACATAAACATATGCGCACGTACATACACATGCACACATGGTAATAGTTACAGCATTCACTTTGCCTCTGTTTCTTACTCTCCCCTCTCACTCTCTGATTGGCATTATGCATATTAATTTAAGTTTGGCGTCGTTGAGGTGGGCGGAGTAGTTTGAAACCTATGAACCAATGATAATCGAGAATTATGACGCACGGAATACTGACATTGTTGAAATTAATATATATATATATATATATATATATATATATATATATATATATATATATATATATATATATATATGCAGAGGTTATATTTAATTTGGTGGGATTCAATAAGCTTAAACATTTTTATAACTGATATAAAGCACTCAACCGATTATGGAGTAAATATACAATATATTAACAAATGGAAACTATATTTATAAAACCATATTTATTTTATTATACATATTTCAAGGGCCACCAAGGCAAATTATGGTGCAATTTCATCAGATAAAATACAATACAGATTTGTTTTATAAATAAATATTGACATATCCTGAAAAAAGACAACGTTAACGGTTGGAGCTTCCTGGATAGTGGAGATATTAGATTTATTTGCATACTCAATCATAATTTTCTATCACCCTCAATAAATCTAATATCTCCACTATCCAGGAAGCTCCAACCGTTAAGGTTGTCTTTTTTCAGGGTATGTCAATATTTATTTATAAAACCAATCTGTATTGTATTTTATCTGATGAAAGCGCACCCTAATTACCTTGGTGGCCCTTGAAATATGTATAATAAAATAAATATCGTTTTATAAATATAGTTTCCATTTGTTAATATATTGTATATATATATATGTCAGGTCACCAGTTGGTGCTACTGGTAACATGTATCCCAGTACAACCTGTCTCATGGTCGGGTCGTTGGCGACTAAACTGGCAACCCCACCAAGGTTTCTTGGTGAGGAGGGTGACTTTGGACATCCTGCAGGACTAAAAACAAAACCTGTCAAAGGGCAAAGGAGCTCTTAAGAGTCAATGGCCATCCAAAATCACTGGGAGAGATGACCCCTTAGCCTTTGTCAAGGCAGAATTCTAGGAGAAGGAAAACTCTGATGTAACACCTGCAACCTTGATGGTATCCAATGATGTTGACTTGTTCTTCTTTTTGGTAAATATCATCTTGGTTAAGAGAGTGGGACTGGCTTTGTGCAGTGCCTTTGCTCACTATAAAAGCTTCACGGCACAGGCATTGCTTTATATCTGGAGATCTCTCTGCACTTGTCGTCACATGGTACCATGGGCCCTGCACTATGTGTCAATAATGGTCACAAGTGTAGTGTTTGTACCAGAGTTTTCAAGTTGCTGGCTGGACTAAAAAGTCACATTCGTTCGGCGCATCGGTAGGGGTTCTCCTACATGGATATAAAGTAGTGGCCGTACTCGAAAACGAGTTGGCAGCCACCATATATATATATATATATATATATATATATATATATATATATATATATATATACGTTTAAAATAAATGGTTTAACGCCACCGCCCGAATCTTGGTTACCTTCAGTAGAGTCCACTCTGGCCAGGGTACTGGTTTGAGGATAACTTCCTCCCTCTCTCTATCTCTCATAACCTCACCCTCCCTGTCTCTCTTTCTTTGACCCTGTGAATCCCACTCTCACTCTTTCTTACCTTCCTTCCCTCATCCTCTCTCTCACGCTTTTCTCCCACTTTCGTCTCACTCTCTCCCTCCATCTCTCCGTATCTCATACCTTCACCCTCTCTCTCTCTTTCCTTGACCCTGTCACTACCTCTCTCCTTCATTCCATCTCTCATACTTTCTCCCATTCTCCCTCTCCCTCTCTCTGTCTCTTTTATTCTCGGCCTCTCCCTCCTTCGCTCTTCCTTGTCTCTGTCACTGTCTCTCTCCTTCACTCCCTCTCTCACTCTCT
>OZ024741.1:218643157-218650657 GCA_964016885.1 Eledone cirrhosa | reverse complement strand
CATAATGAAGACTTAACAAATCGTCCTTGTATATATATATATATATATATATATATATATATATATATACATATATATATATATATATATATATATATATATATATATATATTTAGCGTAAACAAAGTTTCTTACACTTAACATGTATGTGCTATCATTGGTTTTGGCATCCAGTCATTGCTACTGGTGTATATTGGAAGAGGCACTTTTAAACTGGCCCTTCATTTGGGCACATGGACAAAGTGTGCCTCTTCCAATATACAGTGGTGGCCATAACTAGACCCTGAAACCAATGGAAGCACATACATGTTAAGTGTATGAAACTTTGTTTATTCTAAACAAGCTCGCTTCCATATTGAGCACTGTGTTCCTTGATCTTTCCTCTACGGATTTCTACCAACGTGTGTATATACATATATATAGTAATAATTGTTTTTACTTTTGGCACAAGGCCAGCAATTACCCAGTGCATTACTGGTACTTTATTTTATCGACTCCGTAAGGAGGAAAGGCAAAGTTAACCTCGGCGGGATTTGAACTCAGAATGGCAAGGGCCGTAACTCTATGCGTCAAAGCATGGTGTCCGACCCTCTACCGATACTGCCAATCCACCATAATTACAAAGACAAAAATCTGAAGAAGGCTCAATAAGTATTGTATATATATATATATAGGATGGGAGCAGGAATTCTTTGCTTAAACTTTAATCTGTACTACTACTAAGAATAATAATATATATATATTTATTATTAGTAGTACAGATTAAAGTTTAAGCAAAGAATTTAATACTGTATTAATTAACTCTGCACTATATGTATTTATATATACCAACAGTACTTTAGTACGTTTGATACAAACCTGGCTAAAACTAACATCTGTTCTATAAAAATAAATCCATTTTAAAGGCTTCCTACTTAAATTAAAATCTCCAAACATCATTTTATTTAAGAACCTTAAGAACCATATTTAAGTCATTATCATAGTAATGAAATGATTAAAAATGTTAGTAAATTACTCAAAAGTCTTCATTAATTAATTAGAATAGAGTGAATTTCCTTAGGGATATGGTTTCAAAATGGTTAAAGGCTTCCTATCTAAATTAAAATCTTCCATCATAGTTTTATATGAGAACCATATTTTAAGTTATTATCCTAGTAATGAAATAATTAATAATTTTAGTAAGTCCCTCAAAAGTCTTAATTAATTTGAATAGAATGTAATTCCTTAGAAATATGGTCACAAAAAGGTTAAAGTCTTGAAATAAAATTTCTTAATTGTTATCATTGCAGGAATTTGCATTTTGTAAAGTGGTGCCCAGCATGGCCAGAGTCTAATGACTGGAGCCACTAAAAGTACACTGCCCCAGCATGGCCACAGTCTAATGACTGGAACCAGTAAAAGATCAGTGCCCCAGCATGGCCACGGTCTAATGACTGACACCAGTAAAAGATCAGTGCCCCAGCACCGCCACAGTCTAATGACTGGAACCAGTAAAAGATCAGTGCCCCAGCATGGCCACAGTCTAATGACTGGAACCAGTAACAGAATAAAAGAATATATTATAAAAAGATCAACATATCTAAAATAGGAATTAGTTTGTACTATGAAACACAACAAGGGTCAAATATCTTCCTTAAAAGGTTCAGAATCTACCAAGAGAGGAAGGATAGTTTTGTGTGGGAAACCACAAAAACAATGATTAGAGCAATTTTGTTTGACAGGTAAACAGAAACATTTTTTAAAATGTGATTCAAATAATTAATTAGTTTGATAAGTTAATGAAAATTTGGGAACAAATCTGAAAAGTTGAGAATCTATTTGCTTCTCTTTGAAAAGCTGCCACAATGCATATATTAACTATAAAATAGTTGAATAATTTAGGTACATTATCCTTGGAGATGGAGAAAAAGATGGCCAGAGGCACCAACAGAAGTGGCTGTTGCAGACATCTGGTATATAGCAGATGTGGCACCAGATATAGCAGATGTGACACCAGAAGTAGTTATGGCAATCACCTGGTATATAACAGATGTGATACCAGAAGTGGTTATGGCAATCATCTGGTATATAGCAGATGTGATACTAGAAGTAGTTATGGCAATCATCTGGTATATAGCAGATATGACACCAGAAGTGGATGTTGAAGTCATCTGGTATATAGCAGATGTGACACCAGCAGAAATGGTTGTTGAAGTCATCTGGCAGATGGTAGATGTGACACCAGAAGAAATGGTTGTCACAGACATCTGGTATATAACAGGTGTGACACCAGCAGAAATGGTTCTTGAAGTCATATGGTATATGACAGGTGTGGCACCAGCAGAAATAGTTGTTACAGTCATCTGGTATATGGCAGATGTGGGGTTTGATTCATTCAGGTGTGTCTGTTCACCTTTTATTCCATCTCCTAGGAGAATTTATCTGACTTATTTGTCTATTTTATAAATAAAAAAAAATGGAGGTTGAAAATTCATTTGAAGGAGATTAAAATGTTTAGGAGGTGGGTGAGGGTTACAACATTTTTTTAATTGTTTTCTTTTTTATTTTGTTTTTGTTTTGTTGTTTTGTTGTTATTGTTATTCGTTTTATTTTTTAAGAAGTAAATTTATTGAAATAAAACATAAATAAATAATGTTTTAAAATATTTATGAAATACAAAGAATAAAGAAGAATAATAAAAGTTAACAAAGAAAAGAGCCAATTGATGGATCAGACCATGGAAACTGTGTTTTCATTGGTTCTGCCCTTGCTAATATTATCTGACCAGAACAGGGAAACAGTGTTTTTATTGGTCATTCCATTGTTAATACTATCTACAGTTCACAACTCCTGGGAAAAAAAGGAGCTGATTGTCAGATCGGACAAAGGAAACATGTTTCCATTGGTCTTTCTATTGTTGACACTATCTTGTGGACCAGGGAAACAATGTTTCCATTGGTCTTTCCATTGTTGATATTAACTGTTGGTACCATAGAAACAATGTTTCCATTGGTCTTTCCATTGCTAATACTATCTGATCAGACCAGGGAAACAGTGTTTTCATTGGTCTTTCCATTGCTAATACTATCTGATCAGACCAGGGAAACAGTGTTTTCATTGGTCTTTCCATTGCTAATACTATCTGATCAGACCAGGGAAACAGTGTTTTCATTGGTCTTTCCATTGTTGATACTACTTTGTGGACCAAAGAAACAATGTTTCCATTGGTCTTTCTGTTGTTGATAATATATTGTGGACCAAGGAAACAATACTTCCATTGGTCTTTCCATTGTTAATAGTATCTGATCAAACAAAGGAAACATTGTTTCCATTGGTCTTTCCATTGCTGATACTAACTGTTGGTACCAATAGAAACAATGTTTCTATTGGTCTTTCCATTGTTGATATTATCTGTTGGACCAAGGAATCAATGTTTCCATTGGTCTTTCCATTGCTGATACTATCTGTTGGACCAAGGAATCCATGTTTCCATTGCTGATACTATTTGTTGGACCAAGGAAACATTGTTTCCATTGGTCAATCTCGTGCTGAAGCTATCTGCTGGTCACAACTCCCGACAAGAATTAGGTCAGGTAAAACAATACAATTCTCCCCCAAATAATTGAATATATATAAGTTAAGTGTTTTAACAGGAAAGAGAAAAAAAGATGATATATAAATATGAACATATGGAAGAACAAAAATGAAGATACATAAATAAGCACACGCACACACATATATATGTTTGTGTGTGTATGTATATATATATATATATATATATATCAGCATATATGTGGATATGTGGATATGTATATACAATTATATATATATATATATATGTATATATATATATGTATATATATATGTATATATATGTATATATATATATATATATGTATATATATATATATATATTTATATATATGTATTATATATATATATATATTTATATATATGTATATATATATATATATATATATACATACATATATATATATATACATATACATTTATATATATACATATATATATATACATATATATACATATATATATAATTGCATATACATATCCACATATATGCTGATATGTATATATATATATATATATATATATATATACATACACACACATATATATGTATATATAAAATATATATACATATATATGTCTACATATATATATATATATAAATTCAGCGAGAATCGCATTTCGGCAGGTAGAAAAAGCGAAACGAAACGCAAAATATATATATATACATATATATATATATTTACATATATAAATATATGTATATACACATATCTGTCTATCTATCTATCTAGCTATCTACCTATATATCTACCTATCTATGAAGGAGGGGATAGTAATAGCAATGGTGGCCATCTTGGTGATGTGGAGAGGGAGGAATTACAAAAAGAATGGCAAAGGTTGGGGTGAGTGTGAAGGGGAAGTTAGGAAAATAATGGTGACCAGTTTGGAATGACAAAAAATATATCACTGGAAAATATTTCTTGGTTGTGTTTTATATATATATATATATAGACGTATATATTCATATATATATATATATATATATATATACTTGTGTATAATGGTAGCTATGGTGCTTCCATAGGCGGTATGCCAAAATTAGCACTCAATATTCATACAGAGTAGAGTGTGGATAGTATAAAAACGAAAAATCAGTGATGCATCTGGACTCAGTTTATTGCGTGTTACAATTGTTTCACCGGCAGGTAGCTCGAGACATGGTCCCTGTATGGATCTGGCTGATTCTACGGCTGCAGGTTCCTTCAGACACGGGTAGTTCGTTCGGAGCAAATTTTCAGTGAGGAAATTTGCTCCGAACGAACTACCCATGTCCGATGGAGCCTGCAGCCGTAGAATCAGCCAGATCCATACAGGGACCATGTCTCGAGCTACCTGCCGGTGAAACAATTGTAACACGCAATAAACTGAGTCCAGATGCATCACTGATTTTTCGTTTTTATATATATATATATATATATATATATATATATATATATATATGTATTTATATAAATATATATATATATAAATATATATATATATATATGTGTGTGTATATGTATATATATATGTATATATTTATATAAATAAATAAATATATATATACATATATATATATACATATATATATATATATATATATATATATACAGAGGGAGAGAGTGAGAGAGAGAGAGAGGGAGAGAGAGAGAGTGAGTGAAGGAGAAATAATGATATTAGCTATATCAAAAATATTGGAATGTATATACGTTTGTATATACAAGTAAATGTATATAGAAATACATGTATATACATATGAATGTATATACTTATGTATATATTTATACACACACATAAGTATATTATATATGTAATATGTATATCTATATATAAAATTATATGTGTGTATATATATATATATATATGTATGTATATATATTTATATATATATATATATATGCATATATATATGTATAAATATATATATATATATTTATATATACATACAAATATATATTTACATGCACATATGTACACATATATATAAACATATATATATATATATATATATATATATATATATATATATATATATATATATATATATATACATACATATATATATACATATATATATATACACACATACACACATGCACACACACATCTATCCAAGAACATCTGTTGTTTTGTTGTCCGAAAGACAGTCAAGGTGTGCGGTACTTGCCAAAAGGGTACCATTCCCTTATAGCATGACAGCGAATATATAATATATAATATATATTTTATATCATATATATTATATAAGACAGAATATATCATATACATTATATAATATATGATCTTTAATAAAATATATATAATATATAATAAATTGTATATCATATATATTATATAAAACAGAATATATCATATAAGTTCTTTAATACAATATATGATCTTTAATACAACATATATAATATATACAATACACAATATATAATATCGAAGTTAACCCTGCATTTCATCCATCAAGGTTCATAAAAAGGTACCAATCCAGTACTGGGATCGGTTCTTCCTGTATATCTCTTTCTCTCACATTCTCTCCATGAAATTTTCTTTGTTCAGACCTGAAGAGAAATAGTCTTCTCTAGGTAAAAAAAAAAGATGTATATGTGTGTGAGTGTGTGTATGTATGTGTGTGTGTGTATGTGTATGTGCGTTTGTGTGTGTATTTTAAATTACATCTGTTTGAGCTTTGATATATAAAGCACACTAAAGTACTAAGGAAATATTTGTTGCCGTTAAGCAAACTTTTAAAAATACAACTGAAATTTAAGTGAGAGGATTAAAGTTTTTTCTTTTAACCCTTTAGCATTTAAACCGGCCATATCTGGCCAGAATTCTCTCTTTCTGTTCAAACTGTTCATAACTAGCCACTCATACTTATGTTAAGGTATTATTCTCAAAATAAATAATATCAAAATCCCGTATATTCGATATTATGTGAGATAATTATGTAAGATAAAGTGTTTACCATGAAAATACAATAGTAAATATAGAGTAATGAAAATGCTAAAGGGTTAAATTGATCCCAGTACATTACTGGTACTTTATTTTATCAACCCTGTAAGAATGAAAGGCAAAGCTAACCTGGGCTGGCTTTGAACTGAGAATGTAAAGTGCAGTAACAAAATATTATGTATTTCAGCTGATGCACTAAAGATTTTGCCTATCCAGTGCCCTAATAATAAAGGTTTCTGATTTAGAGCCAGCAATTTGTGTGGAGAGAAACATTTAATTATATCATCCCCCTTTTATTTTACTGGTCCTTTACTTTATCCCTGGAAGGATGAAAGGTAAATTCAACTTCGGCAGAATTTCAGCTCAGAACATAAAGAGTCAAAACAAATACTGAAATGATATATTAATTCTGCCAATCCAGCCCTCCAGCCTCCTCAATAATAATAATTGTTTATACTTTTGGCACAAGGCCAGCAATTACCCAGTGCATTACTAGTACTTTATTTTATTGACCCTGTAAGGATGAAAGGCAAAGTTAACCGCGGCGGGATTTGAACTCAGAATGGCAAGGGCCGTAACTCAATGTGTCAAAGCATGGTGTCCGACCCTCTACCGATACTGCCAATCCACCGCCATTCGACCTCTCAATAATAATAATAATAATGGTTTCTGATTTAGGCACAAGGCCAGCAATTTTGGGAGAGTAAAGTCAATTAAATCAATCCCAGTATGTTACTGGTATTTTTATTTTATCGACCTCATAAGGATGAAAGGCAAAGCTAACCTCAGCAGGATTTGAATTTGAGGACCAAAGGGACATAACTGTATGCCACAAAGCATGTTGTCCGACACTCTATTGATATTGTTAATCCACTGTCTCAAATTAGGGTAAATTATAATAATAATTTCTCTCATAGGCACAAAACCATTGCAGGAAAATAGCAATGATTCTGAGGTGTGTAGAAAATATATATGATGAAATGTACTAATTTTTCTCATATATAT
>OZ024741.1:218598157-218638157 GCA_964016885.1 Eledone cirrhosa | reverse complement strand
GTGGTGGTGGTAATGGTGGTGGTTGTAGTGATAGTGATTGTGTTGGTGGTGGTCTGGTTGAGTTGGTGGTTGTGGTAGTGGTGGTAGTAGTGATGGTGGTGTTAATGGTAGTGGTGTCGGCGATGGTTGTGTTGATTGTGATAGTCGTGGTGATGGTGGTGGTAGTAGTAGTAGCAGTAATAGAGATGGGAGTAGAGGTGGTGCTGGTGGTGGTAGTGGGGGTAGTGGTAGTGGTAGTGGTGGTCGTGTTGTTGGTGGGGATAGTAAACGTAATAGTAGTGGTAGTTATATTAGTACTAGTTGTAGTAGTGGGGGTAATAGTGGTGTAATAATAGTGGTAGTTATAGTGGAGGTGGTGGTAGTTGTAGTAGTGGGGTGGTGGTGGTGGTGGTGGTAATAATAAGTGGTAGTTGTAGTAGTGGTGGTGATGGTAGTACTGGTGGTGGTAGTGGAAGTAGTAGTTGTAGTAGTAATAGTGGTAGTTGTAGTAGTGGTGGTGATGGTAGTACTGGTGGTGGTAGTGGAAGTAGTAGTTGTAGTAGTAATAGTGGTAGTTTTAGTAGTGGTGGTGATGGTAGTACTGGTGGTGGTAGTAATAGTAATGGTGGTAGTAGTAATAGTGGTAGTTGTAGTAGTGGTGGTGATGGTAGTAGTGGTGGTGGTAGTGGTAGTAGTAGTTGTAATAGTAATAGTGGTAGCTGTAGTAGTGGTGGTGATTGTAGTAGTGGTAATGGTAGTAGTAGTAATAGTGGTAACTGTAGTAGTGCTGATAGTAGCGGTGGTAATAGTGCTAGTTGTGGTAGTGGTAATAGTAGTAGTAGCATTAGTGGTAACTGTAGTAGTGCTGGTGGTGGAGGTGGTATTAGTGGTAGTGGTAGTTGTGGTAGTAGTAATAGTAGTAGTAATGGTGGTGGTGGTGGTGGTACTAGTGGTAGTAGTAGTGGTAGTTGTGGTAGTAGTAATGGTGGTAATAGTAGTAATAGTAGTAGTAATGGTGGTGGTGATGGTGGTACTAGTGGTAGTAGTAATAGTGGTAATCGTAGTAATGGTTGTAGTGGTGGTGGTGGTGGAGAGAATGGTTATGTGTGAGCCAGAGGATAACTACAGTCGTGAAATCCTAGAAAGTGCCACACTTTCGGGTGTTGAATTCAACTATCATTTCGAGCAAGTTATCCAGAACTTCCCTCATTTTTATCTCGTCCACAGCACAGGTTATATGTGTGTAGATGTTCTCCTTGTTTGGTGTCTTTTCTAAAAACTGCTCCCGGATATACTCCTGACACTGCTCAGGGGTGTTGTCCTCTGAAATGCAAACACAGATAAATAATAAATAAATATAGAAATACATAAATACATAAATAAGACATCCTTTTCTTTGCCCACTTATTTGTGGGAGGGTCATGGGGACAGAGTCCTCAAGCACACCTTCCTGTGAGTCCTTAAGAAACAACCGTCTCTCGCCGGGCCCAGTTAAACCAGTTGATTTCCAAGCGAGACCAGAAGAGCTCATGGACGTTATCCAAACATTTTGCTTGGGGTCTACCCTTGGTTTTCCTGTCGGTTGGTTTTGCCCGTGAAAGTTGCCTAGCAATTCTTTCCTTAGACATACTAACCAGATGTCTGAAGTATCGGCAGAGCGGTGATCTTTCAATTCGATGCTGCATGTTAATGAGACATGGGCAGCAACTGCAGAGGATATGCGACGGCTGGAGAGAAATAAAGCAAGCATGCTCCGTTGGATGTGCAATGTAAATGTGCGTGAACAACCAAGCATGGATGAGTTGAGAGAGAAACTGTGTATAAGAGGGATAAGTTGTGGTGTGCGGGAGAGAAGGCTGAGATGGTATGGACATGTGATGTGCATGGAGGATGACCGCTGGGTAAAGAAGTGCCAAGAAATCCCAGTAGAAGGAAGACGCAGTAGAGGAAGACCACGAAAAATATGGGCGGATATGGTGAGAGCAGACCTCAGATCGCTGAAGCTCACGGAGGAGATGACGAAGGACTGTGACAAGTAGAGAGATGCTGTGCTGAATAGGATCCGTCCCACCCTTGCAAGCTGGGAAAAGCGGACGTAAAATGATGATGATGGCGATGAGTGGCTCTACTTGGAGCATCTCTCTGATCCCCGAGCTACGCAGTCTATCGAGTAACGTTACTCAAAACATACTTAGGGGGAACCCCATTTCGGTCAGAAGGGAGATAGGTGTAACTGGCGAATTTGCTATCCTCAATTCGGTATTCATGCCAACCCTTACCTATGGTCGTGAATCGTATGATCGAAATGACACAATCGCGAATACAAGTGGTCGAAATAGGGTCACCAGAAACATTAATAAAATATGATTATTTAGATTAGATGTTATTTTCTTTTGCTTCATTGTTTTTCAAAATCTCTCAGAGTCTCTGAATATCTGGATGATTGGTCTCGCTATGTGGCCCAGCCAGATCAACTGGAGACCTTTGCTTCATATAGAACCCGCTGGAAGGTGTATCTGACAGAGTCTTTAATGAACCAACCAGATTAACTGGAGACAGTGGAGACGGCTGCTTCAGATAAGACCCACTTGAAGGCGTGTCTGACAGACTCTTAATATCTCTGACAGTCTGTTAAAATCCAAGAGTCTCTTCAGTCTATCATGTCCTCTGATTGTTTCATAAGATTCTCACAGACATTTCTGCATTAGTTAGCATTTGTTTTGGGGTTTTTTTCACCCTTTTTTTTACTTGTATATTCGTGTGGGCAGCATCAAAAACTTATATTTTCTAGGATCTTGACCTTCTCCATGAAATGTCCCTGCATGCAAAACCTACAGACAGCACAGACTCCACTACAGCAACGAAGGTCCATCTCTTCATTGCTGTAGTGGAGTCTGTCCTGTTGTATGGGTCTGAGACTTGGATACTGACCAAGAAACTCACTCAGATGGTGGATGGGTGCTACAGGAGAATGCTGAGGATGGCTCTGAACATTAATCAGTATACACTGAGGATGAAGAACTCAGAGCTGTATGGGAGCCTCCCAAAAGTCAGCTTGAAAGTGACACAGAGAAAACTGAGGTTAGCTGGACATGCTCACCGACATCCAGAGTTGACACTGCACTCAGTGCTCCTGTGGAAGCCCCTGCATGGACACACTGGAAGAGAAAGACCGAGGTTAACATATGTTGATGCCCTAAGGACAGACACTGGTCTCTTGGAGACGCAGGACATGGCAGGGATAATGAGGGACAGAGACCGCTGGAGAGAACTTGTTCATGAATCTCAGGAATTTTGCCCACCCTAGATATCATCATCATCATCATCATCATCGTTTAACATCCATATTCCACGCTTGCATGGGTTTGGACGGGAGTTTTCCCACTTGAGGCAAGAGTGGTTGTCTTGCTCGCATAGGACTGTCTGGCGGGTTTTCTACAGCTGGATGCCCTTCCTAACACCAACCACATTTACAATGTGGGGCTGGGAGGTTTTTACCGTATTACCTACACGGCCACATTACAGCGTGGACTGTGTGTTTTTTTTGTCGTGACACCTACACGACCTCATTTGTTTCGGCCTGGATGTTGTGGCACCAACATAACTTTACATATATATATAACTAAAAAATATATATATATAAAATTATATAAGAAACGAAATGAGCTGTGCGGTTACAGTAGACAAAGTTTAAGATGGTAATATGGATGAAACAAGAGAAGAAATCCTTCATCAGCTTTAAACCGAGATCATAGATGTTTCGGTGCTTAATACAGGACATCAACGTACCCAGTAGTACTCCTGTAAGGAGATTGGTATCATGAAGGACATATATATATATATATATATATCATCATCATCATCATCATCATCAGGTTTAGCGTCCGTGTTCCACGCTTGCATGGGTTTGGACGGGGGTTTTCCCACTTGAGGCAAGAGTGGTTGTCTTGCTCGCATAGGACTGTCTGGCGGGTTTTCTACAGTTGGATGCCCTTCCTAACACCAACCACATTTACAGTGTGGGGCTGGGAGGTTTTTACCGTGTTGCCTACACGGCCACATTACAGCGTGGACTGTCTGGCGGGTTTTCTACAGCTGGATGCCCTTCCTAACACCAACCACATTTACAGTGTGGGGCTGGGAGGTTTTTACCGTGTTGCCTACACGGCCACATTTACAGCGTGGACTGTGTGTTTTTTGTCGTGACACCTACACGATCTCATTTGTTTCGGCCTGGATGTTGTGGGACCAACATAACTTTACATTGAAAGGGGCGGTGTGGGTGGGGTGGAGGGTGGTGGGACGGGGGTGTGTTTTGATAGAGATGCCTACTGACTGTAGTAGGTTTTTACTTTGTATTTAGGTAAGGCGGGTCTTCTCTATTACTGAGTACCGCCAAAGGTCTCGGTCCAGTGACATTGTCTTGGAGAGGTGTAAGCGTGTGAGGTCGGAATTTATCAGCTCGTCCCATGTTTTTCTGGGTCTGCCTACTCCGTGGCTACCGTCTATCTTTATTGCCCTGCACTTTGTTATACAGCTGTCGTCTTTCATGCGCATCACGTGACCGTACCAACGTAGCCTTCTCTCGAGTAAACAACATCTGATCCCTCTTATTTCTAATTTTTTCCTTAGTTCGTTTATGCTTTGCCGTTCACGTATATTACTATTGCACATCCAGCGGAGCATGCAAGCTTCGTTCCTCTCTAGTCTGCGTATATCCTCTGCACACAATGCCCAGGTCTCACTGCCATGCAGCATTGCTGTTCGTATGCAGGCATCGTATAACCTGCCTTTCATTTTTAGGGAGAACCCTCTAGCGGCTAATAGTGGTATAAGCTCTCTGAACTTTTTCCATCCAGTTCTGACTCTAGCTACTGTACTTTCAGAGCACCCTCCCCCACTGCTGATTTTGTCACCCAGATAACGGAAGCTGTCCACTATTTCTATAGAACCCTCTGCGCAGTTGAAGGAGCTAGTATTTTGTGGGCACTTTCTGCTACTTATTGCACCAGAGCACCGGCCACATGTAAAATCTATGTTCTTAGTTAGCTTACCTGTGATCCCACTACATCTTTTATGCACCCATACTTTGCATTTGGGACATAAAATGGAGTTTCTACCTACGCCTTTCCTACACACTGAGCATGGCCATTTCCCCGATGGGACCGCCGCCTTATTTTCTTTCCTACAAACTAGAACTTTAGTCTTAGCCAGGTTAATTTTAAGGCCTTTTGATTCTAGGCCGTGCTTCCACGTTTGGAATTTCTTCTCTAGTTCGGTCATTGATTCAGCTATGAGCGTTAGATCATCTGCGTATAGGAGTTCCCATGGGCAGCCGGTCTTGAACTCCTCTGTTATAGCCTGAAGGGCAATAATAAATAGTAGGGGGCTAAGAACAGAGCCCTGATGGACACCAACTTTTACGCTAAACTCTTCACTATATTCGTTGTTAATTCTAACCTTACTGACTGTTTCTTTATACATGGCTTGTATAGCTCTCACAAGCCATTCGTCAACACCTAGTTTTCTAAGAGACCACCAGATAATGGAACGGGGGACTCTGTCGAAGGCTTTCTCCAAGTCGACGAAAGCTAAGTATAGGGGTTTACTTTTAGCTAGGTACTTCTCCTGTAGTTGTTGTACAATGAAAAGAGCGTCTGTGGTACTTTTGCCTGACACAAACCCGAACTGCATTTCATCTAGATCAATTCTCTCTCTGATTAGTTGCGCTATTACTTTTTCGGTGACCTTCATGACCTGGTCGATTAATTTAATGCCTCTATAGTTACTCCTATCTAGGGCATCTCCTTTTCCCTTATAGCAGTTAACGATGATGCTGCTACGCCATTCCTTCGGAACAACCCCATTCTGTACGACTTGGTTAACTATCCGGGTGACCATGGTGTGTCCCACCGAACCAGATGCCTTCAGCATCTCAGCAACTATTTCCGAAGGCCCAGCCGCCTTACCCGTCTTCATATCTTTGATTGCCTTACTTATTATACTACCTTCAACTAACACTGCTGGTCCCTCTATTGGATCGATCTGGGGGAGACTGTCTTTCTCCCATTTGTTCTCCTCATTTAGAAGCCTTTCGTAGTGACACTTCCAAGCTACCTTCTTATCAGCGTCGGTGATGGCAAGTATGCCATCATCGTTAAGTACACACTTCTCCCCGACAATATCACGGTTTTCCTTGACACATTGCCTGGCAATCCTGAACACCTCACGTTTTTGGTCCTCACGTTGTAGAACATGCTTGAACTTTCTTTCCTCTGCTTCCCTTCTTGCGAAGTACACTTGTCTCCTAGCTTCCCTCTTGGCCACTTGATAGTCTTCTCTACTTCCCCCATCCCGCCATACTTTCCAAGCCTGCTTTTTGGCCTTAATTGACTCCTCCACCTTACTGTTCCACCACCATGTTACTCTCCTCCTACCTACAGGCCTGCTCCAGCCACAGACTTCGTCTGCCGCCGTCAGCAGGTTTGCTCTCAGGAATTCCCACTGTTCCTCTATATTATACGACTCTAATTGCTCTTCCTTACTGTCGAAAGCGTCAAGTAATATGCTTTGGAATTTATTTCTGGCTGTGGGGTCCTTTAGCTTCCATATTTTTCTCCTGAGGATAGTCCTCTTCCGCTGTCTAGTACGTCTCGTCCTGACTATGAGGTCGCTAATTATCAGTCTATGTTGGGAGGTGAATTCTTCATGGGGGTGGGATTTAGTGTTAACAACAGACACTCTGTCACGTCTTCTGGTAAGGATATAATCTACCTGGCTTGTGTGTTCCCCCGATCTATAGGTGATCAAGTGATTGTCTCGTTATATATATATATATATATATATATATATATATATATATATATATATATATATATATATATATATATATGTATATATATATATATATCAAAGGTATATATTGAGTTAGAAATATATATATCAGATAGTCTCTTACAATAATTTGAACACATATATGTATATATCTGTGTCCGTTTTTCTTTTATATTCAATTATAATATATATATATATATATATATATATATATATATATCATCATCATCATCATCATCATCATCATTTAACGTCTATCTTCTACGCTAGCATGGATTAGATGGGAATTGTCCCACTTGAGGCAAGATTGGTTGGGTGACCGTGTATCGCTCGTATAGGACTGTCTAGCAGGTTTTCTACAGCTGGATGCCCTTCCTAACACCAACCACATTTACAGTGTGGTCTGGGAGGTTTTTACCGTGTTACCTACACGGCCACATTACAGCGTGGACTGTGTATTTTTTTGTCGTGACACCTACACGAATTCATTATTTTAGACTGGATGTTGTGGCACCAACATAACTTTACAGAGAAAGGGTGCTGTTGGTGGGAGTGAGAGGATGGAGTAGGGGTGGGTTGGAGTGTATATTTGGTTAAGAGGTGCCTACTGACTGTAGTTTTCGCATTGTACATAGGCAAGGCGGGTCTTCTGTATTGCTGCATGGTGCCAAAGTTCTCGGTCCAGTGACATTGTCTTAGAGAGGTGTGTGTATATATATACATATATATATATATATATCATCATCATCATCATCACCGTTTTATGTCTGTTCTTCCACGCTAGCATGGTTTAGACGGGTTGTCCTGTTGTGGGCAGTGTCTGGTCGGCTGACCTTGTCTTGCTCAAACGGGAACTGATTCTGGCTTAATTTCTACAGCTGGATGCCCTTCCTAACACCAACCGCATTTACAGTGAGTGCTGGGTGCTTTTTTTTCCGTGGTACCTACACGTCCACTTTACAGTGTGGGCTGGGTGATTTTTTTGTTTTATGGAGTTTTTAATATTATTCGAAATGTTAACAAATGAAAAATATTCACATAATCAAAATATATACTGCAAAGTGGTCGTGGAGGTGCCATGGCAAAAAAGCACCCAGCACTCACTGTAAATGAGGTTGGTGTTAGGAAGGGCATCCAGCTGTAGAAATCAAGCCAGAATCAGTTCCCGTCCCACCCTTGCAAGCAGGGAAAAGCGGACGTAAAATGATGATGATGATGATGATTTCAAAGGTACTGTGTTGTTTTTTCAGTACGTCCTCATCAGCCAAAATATATGATTGTCTGATAAGGACGTACTGAAATAAAAACAACACAGTACTTTTGAAATATATATAATAAAGTATATATTTTGATTATGCGAATATTTTTCATTTGTTAATATTGCGAATAATATTATATATATATATATATATATACTCAATGATATTAAATAAATAGAAACTATATTTATCACGACCGTGACTTCTGGCGTCACGCAGTAATACAGAGTACCCGACCTCCCATGGGTACATGCTGAAGCATATAAACAATATGCCCCCACACACCCCACCGCAAGGTGGTCGTGGAGGTGCCACGGCAAAAAAGCACCCAGCCCACACTGTAAAGTGGACGTGTAGGCGCCACGAAAAAGCACCCAGCACTCACTGTAAATGAGGTTGGTGTTAGGAAGGGCATCCAGCTGTAGAAATCAAGCCAGATCAGTTCCTGTATGAGCAAGGCGTGGTCAGCCGACCAGACACTGCACACAACAGGACAACCCGTCTAACCCATGCTAGCGTGGAAGAACGGACGTAAAACGGTGATGATGATGATGATGATGATATTTATTCTATTATATATATTTCGACGGTACTAAAACTTTAGTACACTCTCATCAGATAAAATTCAAAGTTTGTTTTATAAATATTGACGTAACCAAGAAAAAAGTTTTCCTGGTTCAACTTGAACCGTTAAGGTATGTTTTCTTGGTTATGTCAATATTTATAAAACAAACTTTGTATTTTATCTGATGAGAGCATACCAAAGTTTTGGTACCCTTGAAATATATATAATAGAATAAATATGGTTTTATAAATATAGTTTCCATTTATTTAATATCATTGAATATTATACTCCAGAAAATCTGTTGAGTGCTCTGAATCAGTTATAAATATATATATTTGTTGAATTACCAACAAATTGAATATCCCTTTTGCTTATATATATATATATATATATATATATATATATATATATATATATATGTGTGTGTGTGTGTGTGTGTGTGTGTGTGTTAGAACATAAGACATGGCTACATAAAGCATACATGTAAAAGTATTTACCTCTGTAATCAGGGAAATTTTTAGACATCTTCGTAAATTTTAATTTCCTAATGAAAAGATCTTCCTTGTTTAGAAACAGAATGAAGTTCATATTTTCCAAAAACCGGTTATGGACTACATCACTAAATGCTTGCAAACTGTCCTGCATGCTATTCTGTAAGGAAGAGAATAGAATAATGATATAAGAATACTGGAATAGAAATTTGGACTTTAATAATGGTTTCTGATTTAGGCACAAAGCCAGCAATTTTGGGGGTGGGGTAAGTTGTTGAAATCGTCCCCAGTACATTACAGGTACTTTATTTTATCGACTCCATAAGGATGAAAGGCAAAGCTAACCTCAATGGAATTTGAACCCAGAACGTAAAGTGATAATGTTGGTGATGGTGGTGGTAGTGATAATGTAGGTGATGGTGGTGGTAGTGATAATGTAGGTGATGGTGGTGGTAGTGATAATGTAGGTGATGGTGAGGGTAGTGGTAATGTAGGAGATGGTGGTGGTAGTGATAATGTAGGTGATGGTGGTGGTGATGGTGGTAATGGTGGTAATGTAGGTGATGGTGGTGGTAGTGATAATGTAGGTGATGGTGGTGGTAGTGATAATGTAGGTGATGGTGGTGGTAGTGGTAAGGTAGGTGATGGTGGTGGTAGTGATAATCTAGGTAATGGTGGTGGTAGTGATAATGTAGGTGATTGTGTTGATAGTGGTAATGTAGTTGATGTTGGTGGTAGTTGTAATATAGGTGATGGTGGTGGTAGTGGTAATGTAGGTGATAATGGTGGTAGTGATAATGTAGGTGATGGTGGTGGTAGTGGTAATGTATGTGATGGTGGTGGTAGTGATAATGTATGTGATGGTGGTGGTGGTAGTGGTAATGTATGTGATGGTGGTGGTAGTGGTAATGTAGTGATGGTGGTGGTAGTGGTAATGTAGTGATGGTGGTGGTAGTGGTAATGTATGTGATGGTGGTGGTAGTGGTAATGTAGTGATGGTGGTGGTAGTGATAATGTAGGTGATGGTGGTGGTAGTGGTAATGTATGTGATGGTGGTGGTAGTGGTAATGTATGTGATGGTGGTGGTAGTGGTAATGTAGTGATGGTGGTGGTAGTGGTAATGTATGTGATGGTGGTGGTAGTGGTAATGTAGTGATGGTGGTGGTAGTGGTAATGTAGGTGATGGTGGTGGTAGTGGTAATGTAGGTGATGGTGGTGGTAGTGATAATGTAGGTGATGGTGGTAGTGATAGTGGTGGTAGTGGTAATGTATGTGATGGTGGTGGTAGTGATAATGTAGGTGATGGTGGTGGTAGTGATAATGTAGGTGATGGTGGTGGTAGTGGTAATGTAGGTGATTGTGTTGGTGATGGTGGTGGTAGTGGTAATGTATGTTATGGTGGTGGTAGTGATAATGTAGGTGATGGTGGTAGTGATAGTGGTGGTAGTGGTAATGTAGGTGATGGTGGTGGTAGTGATAATGTAGGTGATGGTGGTGGTAGTGATAATGGAGGTGATGGTGGTGGTAGTGGTAATGTAGTGATGGTGGTGGTAGTGATAATTTAGGTGATGTGGTGGTAGTGGTAATGAGGTGATGGTGGTGGTAGTGGTAATGTAGTGATGGTGGTGGTAGTGGTAATGTAGCTGATGTGGTGGTAGTGGTAATGTAGGTAATTGTGGTGGTAGTGATAATGTAGGGGATGTTGGTGGCAGTGATAATGTAGGTGATGGTGGTGGTAGTGATAATGTAGGTAATTGTGTTGATAGTGGTAATGTAGGTGATGGTGGTGGTAGTGGTAATGTAGGTAATTGTGTTGATAGTGGTAATGTAGGTGATGGTGGTGGTAGTGGTAATGTAGGTAATTGTGTTGATAGTGGTAATGTAGGTGATGGTGGTGGTGGTGATAATGTAGATAATGGTGGTGGTAGTGATAATGTAGGTAATTGTGTTGCTAGTGGTAATGTAGGTGATGGTGGTGGTAGTGGTAATGTAGGTGATGGTGGTGGTAGTGATAATGTAGGTGATGGTGGTGGTAGTGATAATGTAGGTGATGGTGGTGGTAGTGGTAATATAGGTGGTGGTGGTGGTAGTGGTAAAATAGGTGATGGTAGTGGTAGTGGTAATGTTGGTGGTGATGGTGGTAATGAAGGTGATGGTGGTGGTAGTGGTAATGTAGGTGATAATGGTGGTAGTGATAATGTAGGTGATGGTGGTGGTGGTGATAACGTAGGTGATAGTGGTGGTAGTGGTAATGTATGTGATGGTGGTAGTAGTGGTAATGTAGTTGATGGTGGTGGTAGTGTAATGTAGGAGATGTGGTGGTAGTGGTTATGAAGGGGATGGTGATGGTAGTGGTGATGTAGTGAAGGTGGTGGTAATGGTAATGTAGGTGATGTGGTGGTAGTGGTAATGTAGCTGATGGTGGTGGAAGTGATAATGTAGGTGATGGTGTTGGTAGTGATAATGTAGGTGATGGTGGTGGTAGTGGTAATGTAGGTGATGTGGTGGTAGTGGTAATGTAGGTGATGTTGGTGGTAGTGATAATGTAGGTAATTGTGTTGATAGTGGTAATGTAGGTGATGGTGGTGGTAGTGGTAATGTAGGTGATGTGGTGGTAGTGGTAATGTAGTTGATGTTGGGGGTAGTGATAATGTAGGTAATGGTGGTGGTAGTGGTAATGTAGGTGATGGTGGTGGTAGTGGTAATGTAGGTGATGTGGTGGTAGTGGTAATGTAGGTGATGGTGGTGGTAGTGATAATGTAGGTAATGGTGGTGGTAGTGATAATGTAGGTGATGTTGGTGGTAGTGATAATGTAGGTAATGGTGGTGGTAGTGGTAATGTAGGTAATTGTGTTGATAGTGGTAATGTAGGTGATGGTGGTGGTAGTGGTAATGTAGGTGATGTGGTGGTAGTGGTAATGTAGGTGATGGTGGTGGTAGTGATAATGTAGGTGATGTTGGTGGTAGTGATAATGTAGGTAATGGTGGTGGTAGTGATAATGTAGGTGATGTTGGTGGTAGTGATAATGTAGGTAATGGTGGTGGTAGTGGTAATGTAGGTAATTGTGTTGATAGTGGTAATGTAGGTGATGGTGGTGGTAGTGGTAATGTAGGTGATGGTCGTGGTAGTGGTAATGTAGGTGATGTTGGTGGTAGTGATAATGTAGGTGATGTTGGTGGTAGTGATAATGGAGGTGATGGTGGTGGTAGTGGTAATGTAGTGATGGTGGTGGTAGTGGTAATGTAGGTGATTGTGTTGGTGATGGTGGTGGTAGTGGTAATGTATATGATTGTGGTGGTAGTGGTAATGTAGGTGATGTGGTGATAGTGGTAATGTAGCTGATGTTGGTGGTAGTAAAATTTGTAGGTGATGGTGGTGGTAGTGATAATGTAGGTAATTGTGTTGATAGTGGTAATGTAGGTGATGGTGGTGATAGTGGTAATGTAGGTGATGTGGTGGTAGTGGTAATGTAGGTGATGTGGTGGTAGTGGTAACGTAGGTGATGGTGTTGGTAGTGATAATGTAGGTGATGTGGTGGTAGTGGTAATGTAGGTGATGGTGGTGGTAGTGGTAATGTAGTGATGGTGGTGGTAGCGGTAATGTAGGTGATGTGGTGGTAGTGGTAATGTAGCTGATGGTGGTGGTAGTGATAATGTAGGTGATGTTGGTGGTAGTGATAATGCAGGTGATGGTGGTGGTAGTGATAATGTAGGTAATGGTGGTGGTAGTGATAACGTAGGTAATTGCGTTGATAGTGGTAATGTAGGTGATGGTGGTGATAATGGTATTGTAGGTGATGTGGTGGTAGTGGTAATGTAGGGGATGGTGGTGGTAGTGGTAATGTAGGTGATGTGGTGGTAGTGGTAATGTAGGTGATGTTGGTGGTAGTGATAATGTAGGTAATGGTGGTGGTAGTGGTAATGTAGGTGATGGTGGTGGTAGTGGTAATGTAGGTGATGTGGTGGTAGTGGTAATGTAGGTGATGTTGGGGGTAGTGATAATGTAGGTAATGCTGGTGGTAGTGGTAATGTAGGTGATGGTGGTGGTAGTGATAATGTAGGTAATTGTGTTGATAGTGGTAATGTAGGTGATGGTGGTGGTAGTGGTAATGTAGGTGATGTGGTGATAGTGGTAATGTAGGTGATGGTGGTGGTAGTGATAATGTAGGTGATGTTGGTGGTAGTGATAATGTAGGTAATGGTGGTGGTAGTGGTAATGTAGGTAATTGTGTTGATAGTGGTAATGTAGGTGATGGTGGTGGTAGTGGTAATGTAGGTGATGTGGTGGTAGTGGTAATGTAGGTGGTGGTGGTGGTAGTGATAATATAGGTGATGGTGAGGGTAGTGGTAATGTAGGAGATGGTGGTGGTAGTGATAATGTAGGTGATAGTGGTGGTGATGGTGGTAATGGTGGTAATGTAGGTGATGGTGGTGGTAGTGGTAATGTAGGTGATGGTGGTGGTAGTGGTAATGTAGGTGATGGTGGTTGTAGTGGTAATGTAGGTAATTGTGTTGATAGTGGTAATGTAGGTGATGGTGGTGGTAGTGGTAATGTAGGTGATGGTGGTTGTAGTGGTAATGTAGGTAATTGTGTTGATAGTGGTAATGTAGGTGATGGTGGTGGTAGTGGTAATGTAGGTGATGGTCGTGGTAGTGGTAATGTAGGTGATGTTGGTGGTAGTGATAATGTAGGTGATGTTGGTGGTAGTGATAATGGAGGTGATGGTGGTGGTAGTGGTAATGTAGTGATGGTGGTGGTAGTGGTAATGTAGGTGATTGTGTTGGTGATGGTGGTGGTAGTGGTAATGTATATGATTGTGGTGGTAGTGGTAATGTAGGTGATGTGGTGGTAGTGGTAATGTAGCTGATGTTGGTGGTAGTAACAATGTAGGTGATGGTGGTGGTAGTGATAATGTAGGTAATTGTGTTGATAGTGGTAATGTAGGTGATGTGGTGGTAGTGGTAATATAGGTGATGTGGTGGTAGTGATAACGTAGGTGATGGTGTTGGTAGTGATAATGTAGGTGATGTGGTGGTAGTGGTAATGTAGGTGATGGTGGTGGTAGTGGTAATGTAGTGATGGTGGTGAGAGTGGTAATGTAGGTGATGTGGTGGTAGTGGTAATGTAGGTGATGTGGTGGTAGTGATAACGTAGGTGATGGTGTTGGTAGTGATAATGTAGGTGATGTGGTGGTAGTGGTAATGTAGGTGATGGTGGTGGTAGTGGTAATGTAGTGATGGTGGTGGTAGCGGTAATGTAGGTGATGTGGTGGTAGTGGTAATGTAGCTGATGGTGGTGGTAGTGATAATGTAGGTGATGTAGGTGGTAGTGATAATGTAGGTGATGGTGGTGGTAGTGTTAATGTAGGTAATGTTGGATGTAGGTGATGGTGGTAGTAGTGGTAATGTAGGTGATGGTGGTGGTAGTGGTAATGTAGGTGATGGTGATGGTAGTGATAATATAGGTGATGGTGGTATTGATAATGTAGGTGATGGTGGTGGTAGTGATAATGTAGGTGATTGTGGTGGTAGTGATAATCTAGGTAATGGTGGTGGTAGTGATAATGTAGGTGATTGTGTTGATAGTGGTAATGTAGATGATGCTGGTGGTAGTGGTAATGTAGGTGATGGTGGTGGTGGTAGTGCTAATGAAGGTCATGGTCGTGGTAGTGATAATGTAGGTGATGGTGGTGGTAGTGATAATGTAGGTGATGGTGGTGGTAGTGATAATGTAGGTGATGGTGGTGGCAGTGATAATGTAGGTGATGGTGGTGGTAGTGATAATCTAGGTAATGGTGGTGGTAGTGATAATGTAGGTGATTGTGTTGATAGTGGTAATGTAGTTGATGTTGGTGGTAGTTGTAATATAGGTGATGGTGGTGGTAGTGGTAATGTAGGTGATGGTGGTGGTAGTGGTAATGTAGGTGATGGTGGTGGTAGTGGTAATGTAGGTGATGGTGGTGGTAGTGGTAATGTAGTCATGGTGGTGGTAGTGGTAATGTAGGTGATGTGGTGGTAGTGATAATGTAGGTAATGGTGGTGGTAGTGGTAATGTAGGTGATGTGGTGGTAGTGATAATGTAGGTGATGGTGGTGGTAGTGGTAATGTAGGTGATGGTGATAGTAGTGGTAATGTAGGATATGGTGGTGGTAGTGGTAATGTAGGTATTGTTGGTGGTAGTGATAATGTAGGTGATGGTGGTGGTAGTGGTAATGTAGGTGATTGTGGTGGTAGTGATAATGTAGGTGATGGTGGTGGTGGTGATAATGTAGGTGATGTGGTGGTAGTGGTAATGTAGGTGATCGTGGTGGTAGTGGTAATGTAGTGAAGGTGGTGGTTGTGGTAATGTAGGTGATGGTGGTGGTAGTGATAATGTGGGTGATGTTGGTGGTAGTGATAATATAGGGGATGTTGGTGGTAGTGATAATGTAGGTGATGGTGGTGGTAGTGGTAATGTAGTGATGGTGTTGGTAGTGGTAATGTATGTTATTGTGGTGGTGATGGTGGTGGTAGTCGAAATGTATGTGATGGTGGTGGTAGTGGTAATGTAGGAGATGGTGGTGGTAGTAACAATGTAGGTGATGGTGGTGGTAGTGATAATGTAGGTGATGGTGGTGGTAGTGATAATGTAGGTGATGGTGGTGGTAGTGATAATGTAGGTGATGTTGGTGGTAGTGATAATGTAGGTAATGGTGGTCGTAGTGGTAATGTAGGTAATTGTGTTGATAGTGGTAATGTAGGTGATGGTGGTGGTAGTGGTAATGTAGGTGATGTGGTGGTAGTGGTAATGTAGGTGGTGGTGGTGGTAGTGATAATATAGGTGATGGTGAGGGTAGTGGTAATGTAGGAGATGGTGGTGGTAGTGATAATGTAGGTGATAGTGGTGGTGATGGTGGTAATGGTGGTAATGTAGGTGATGGTGGTGGTAGTGGTAATGTAGGTGATGGTGGTTGTAGTGGTAATGTAGGTAATTGTGTTGATAGTGGTAATGTAGGTGATGGTGGTGGTAGTGGTAATGTAGGTGATGGTGGTGGTAGTGGTAATGTAGGTAATTGTGTTGATAGTGGTAATGTAGGTGATGGTGGTGGTAGTGGTAATGTAGGTGATGTTGGTGGTAGTGATAATGTAGGTGATGTTGGTGGTAGTGGTAATGGAGGTGATGGTGGTGGTAGTGATAATGGAGGTGATGGTGGTGGTAGTGGTAATGTAGTGATGGTGGTGGTAGTGGTAATGTAGGTGATTGTGTTGGTGATGGTGGTGGTAGTGGTAATGTATATGATTGTGGTGGTAGTGGTAATGTAGGTGATGTGGTGGTAGTGGTAATGTAGCTGATGTTGGTGGTAGTAACAATGTAGGTGATGGTGGTGGTAGTGATAATGTAGGTAATTGTGTTGATAGTGGTAATGTAGGTGATGTGGTGGTAGTGGTAATGTAGGTGATGTGGTGGTAGTGGTAATGTAGGTGATGTGGTGGTAGTGATAACGTAGGTGATGGTGTTGGTAGTGATAATGTAGGTGATGTGGTGGTAGTGGTAATGTAGGTGATGGTGGTGGTAGTGGTAATGTAGTGATGGTGGTGGTAGCGGTAATGTAGGTGATGTGGTGGTAGTGGTAATGTAGCTGATGGTGGTGGTAGTGATAATGTAGGTGATGTAGGTGGTAGTGATAATGTAGGTGATGGTGGTGGTAGTGTTAATGTAGGTAATGTTGGATGTAGGTGATGGTGGTAGTAGTGGTAATGTAGGTGATGGTGGTGGTAGTGGTAATGTAGGTGATGGTGATGGTAGTGATAATATAGGTGATGGTGGTATTGATAATGTAGGTGATGGTGGTGGTAGTGATAATGTAGGTGATTGTGGTGGTAGTGATAATCTAGGTCATGGTGGTGGTAGTGATAATGTAGGTGATTGTGTTGATAGTGGTAATGTAGATGATGCTGGTGGTAGTGGTAATGTAGGTGATGGTGGTGGTGGTAGTGCTAATGAAGGTCATGGTCGTGGTAGTGATAATGTAGGTGATGGTGGTGGTAGTGATAATGTAGGTGATGGTGGTGGTAGTGATAATGTAGGTGATGGTGGTGGCAGTGATAATGTAGGTGATGGTGGTGGTAGTGATAATCTAGGTAATGGTGGTGGTAGTGATAATGTAGGTGATTGTGTTGATAGTGGTAATGTAGTTGATGTTGGTGGTAGTTGTAATATAGGTGATGGTGGTGGTAGTGGTAATGTAGGTGATGGTGGTGGTAGTGGTAATGTAGGTGATGGTGGTGGTAGTGGTAATGTAGGTGATGGTGGTGGTAGTGGTAATGTAGTCATGGTGGTGGTAGTGGTAATGTAGGTGATGTGGTGGTAGTGATAATGTAGGTAATGGTGGTGGTAGTGGTAATGTAGGTGATGTGGTGGTAGTGATAATGTAGGTGATGGTGGTGGTAGTGGTAATGTAGGTGATGGTGATAGTAGTGGTAATGTAGGATATGGTGGTGGTAGTGGTAATGTAGGTATTGTTGGTGGTAGTGATAATGTAGGTGATGGTGGTGGTAGTGGTAATGTAGGTGATTGTGGTGGTAGTGATAATGTAGGTGATGGTGGTGGTGGTGATAATGTAGGTGATGTGGTGGTAGTGGTAATGTAGGTGATCGTGGTGGTAGTGGTAATGTAGTGAAGGTGGTGGTTGTGGTAATGTAGGTGATGGTGGTGGTAGTGATAATGTGGGTGATGTTGGTGGTAGTGATAATATAGGGGATGTTGGTGGTAGTGATAATGTAGGTGATGGTGGTGGTAGTGGTAATGTAGTGATGGTGGTGGTAGTGGTAATGTATGTTATTGTGGTGGTGATGGTGGTGGTAGTCGAAATGTATGTGATGGTGGTGGTAGTGGTAATGTAGGAGATGGTGGTGGTAGTAACAATGTAGGTGATGGTGGTGGTAGTGATAATGTAGGTGATGGTGGTGGTAGTGATAATGTAGGTGATGGTGGTGGTAGTGATAATGTAGCTGATGGTGGTAGTAGTGGTAATGTAGTTGATGGTGGTGGTAGTTTAATGTAGGAGATGGTGGTGGTAGTGATAATGTAGGTGATGGTGGTGGCAGTGGTAACGTAGGTGATGGTGGTGTTATTGGTAATGTAGGTGATGGTGGTAGTAGTGGTACTGTAGGTGATGGTGGTGGTAGTGGTAATGTAGGTGATGGTGATGGTAGTGATAATGTAGGTGATGGTGGTAGTGATAATGTAGGTGATGGTGGTAGTAGTGATAATGTAGGTGATGGTGGTGGTAGTGGAAATGTAGGTGATGGCGTTGGTAGTGGTAATGAAGGTGATGGTGGTGGTAGTGATAATGTAGGTGATGGTGGTGGTAGTTATAATGTAGGTGATGGTGGTGGTAGTGATAATGTAGGTGAGGGTGGTGGTAGTGATTATGTAGGTGATTGTGTTGATAGTGGTAATGTAGGTGATTGTGGTGGTGGTAGTGGTAATGTATGTGATGGTGGTGGTAGTGGTAATGTAGGTGACTGTGGTGGTAATGGTGGTTGTAGTGGTAATGTAGGTGATGGTGGTGGTAGTGGTAATGTAGGTGATGGTGGTGGTAGTGGTAAGGTAGGTGATGGGTGTGGTAGTGGTAATGTAGGTGATGGTGGTGGTAGTGATAATGTAGGTGATGGTGGTGGTAGTGGTAATGTAGGTGATGGTGGTGGTAGTGGTAAGGTAGGTGATGGTGGTGGTAGTGGTAATGTAGGTGATGGTGGTGGTAGTGGTAATGTAGGTGATGGTGGTGGTAGTGATAATGTAGGTGATGGTGGTGGTTGTGATAATGTAGGTGATGGTGGTGGTAGTGGTAAGGTAGGTGATGGTGGTGGTAGTGGTAATGTAGGTGATGGTGGTGGTAGTGGTATGGTAGGTGATGGTGGTGGTAGGGGTAACGTAGGTGATGGTGGTGGTAGTGGTAACGTAGGTGATGTTGGTGGGAGTGGTAATGTAGGTGATTGTGGTGGTAGTGCTAATGTAGGTGATTGTGGTGGTGATGGTGTTGGTAGTGGTAATGTAGGTGATGGTGGTGGTAGTGATAATGTAGGTGATTGTGTTGATAGTGGTAATGAAGGTGATGGTGGTGGTAGTGGTAATTTTAGTGATGGTGGTGGTAGTGATAATGTAGGTGATGGTGGTGGTAGTGGTACTGTAGGTGATGGTGGTGGTAGTGATAATGTAGGTGATGGTGGTGGTAGTGGTACTGTAGGTGATGGTGGTGGTAGTGATAATGTGGGTGATGTTGGTGGTAGTGATAATGTAGGTCATGGTGGTGGTAGTGGTAATGTAGTGATGGTGGTGGTAGTGGTAATGTAGGTGATTGTGGTGGTGATGGTGGTGGTAGTGGTAATGTATGTGATGGTGGTGGTAGTGGTAATGTAGGTGATGGTGGTGGTAGTAACAATGTAGGTGATGGTGGTGGTAGTGATAATGTAGGTGATGGTGTTGGTAGTGATAATGTAGGTGATGGTGGTGGTAGTGGTAATATAGGTGATGGTGCTGGTAGTGGTAATATAGGTGATGGTGGTGGTAGTGGTAAAATAGGTGATGGTGGTGGTAGTGGTAATGTAGGTGATGGTGGTTGTAGTGGTAATGTAGGCGATGGTGATGGTAGTGGTAATGAAGGTGATGGTGGTGGTAGTGATGATGTAGGGGATGGTGGTGGTAGTGATAATGTAGGTGATGGTGCTGGTAGTGACAATGTAGGTGATCGTGCTGGTAGTGGTAATATAGGTGATGGTGGTGGTAGTGGTAAAATAGGTGATGGTGGTGGTGATGGTGGTGATGGTGGTAATGTAGGTGATTTTGGCAGTAGTGATAATGTAGTTGATGGTGGTGGTAGTGGTAATGTAGGTGATTGTGGTGGTAGTGATAATGTAGGTGGAGGTAGTGATAATGTAGGTGATGGTGGTGGTACTGATAATGTAGGTGATGGTGGTGGTAGTGATAATGTAGGTAATGGTGGTGGTAGTGGTAATGTAGGTGATGGTGGGGGTAAGGATAATGTAGGTGATGGTGGTGGTAGTGGTAATGTAGGTAATGGTGGTGGTAGTGGTAATGTAGGTAATTGTGTTGATAGTGGTAATGTAGGAGATGGTGGTGATAGTGGTAATGTAGTTGATGGTGGTGGTGGTGGTAATGTAGGTGATGGTGGTGGTAGTGGTAATGTAGGTGCTGGTGGTGGTAGTGGTAATGTAGGTGATGTTGGTGGTAGTGATAATGTAGGTGATGGTTGTGGTAGTGATAATGTAGGTGATTGTGGTGGTAGTGGTAATGTAGGTGATGGTGGTGGTGGTGGTAATGTAGGTGATGGTGGTGGTGGTGGTAATGTAGGTGATGGTGGTGGTAGTGGTAATGCAGGTGATGGTGGTGGTAGTGGTAATGTAGGTGGTGGTAGTGATAATATAGGTGATGGTGAGGGTAGTGGTAATGTAGGAGATGGTGGTGGTAGTGATAATGTAGGTGATGGTGGTGGTGATGGTGGTAATGGTGGTAATGTAGGTGATGGTGGTGGTAGTGGTAATGTAGGTGATGGTGGTTGTAGTGGTAATGTAGGTGATGGTGATGGTAGTGGTAATGTAGGTGATGTTGGTGGTAGTGATAATGTAGGTGATTGTGGTGGTAGTGGTAATGTAGGTGATGGTGGTGGTGGTGGTAATGTAGGTGATGGTGGTGGTAGTGATAATGCAGGTGATGGTGGTGGTAGTGGTAACGTAGGTGATTGTAGTGGTAGTGGTAATATAGGTGATGGTGGTGGTAATGTAGGTGATGGTGTTGGTAGTGACAATGTAGGTGATGGTGGTGGTAGTGGTAATGTAGGTCGTGGTGGTGGTAGTGATAATATAGGTGATGGTGAGTGTAGTGGTAATGTAGGAGATGGTGGTTGTAATGATAATTTTGGTGATGGTGGTGGTGATGGTTGTAATGGTGGTAATGTAGGTGATGGTGATGGTAGTGGTAATGTAGGTGATGGTGGTTGTAGTGGTAATGTAGGTGATGGTGATGATAGTGGTAATGTAGTTGATGGAGGTGGTAGTGATAATGTAGGGGATGGTGGTGGTAGTGGTAATGTAGGTGGTTGTACTGGTGATGGTGGTGATTGTGGTAATGTAGGTGATGGTGATGGTAGTGGTAATGTACTTGATGGTGGTGGTAGTGGTAATGTAGGTGATTGTGGTGGTGATAGTGGTGGTAGTGGTAATGTAGGAGATGGTGGTGGTAGTGGTAATGTAGGTGATGGTGGTGGTAGGGATAATGTAGGTAATTGTGTTGATAGTGGTAATGTAGGTGATGGTAGTGGTAATGTAGGTGATGTTGGTGGTAGTGATAATGCAGGTGATGGTGGTGGTAGTGATAATGTAGGTGATGGTGGTGGTAGTGGTAATGTAGTTGGTGGTGGTGGTGGTGGTAATGTAGGTGATGGTGGTGGTAGTGGTAATGCAGGTGTAGGTGGTGGTAGTGGTAATGTAGGTGATTGTAGTGGTAGGGGTAATATAGGTGATGGTGGTGGTAGTGGTAATGTAGGTGATGGTGTTGGTAGTGATAATGTAGGGGATGGTGGTGGTAGTGGTAATATAGGTGATGGTGAGGGTAGTGGTAATGTAGGTGATGGTGGTGGTAGTGATAATGTAGGTGATCGTGGTGGTGATGGTGGTAATGGTGGTAATGTAGGTGATGGTGGTGGTAGTGGTAATGTAGGTGATGGTGGTTGTAGTGGTAATGTAGGTGATGGTGATGGTACTGGTAATGTAGGTGATGGTGGTGGTAGTGATAATGTAGGGGATGGTGGTGGTAGTGGTAATGTAGGTGATTGTACTGGTGATGGTGGTGATTGTGGTAATGTAGGTGATGGTGATGGTAATGGTAATGTAGGTGATGGTGAGGGTAGTGGTAATTTAGGAGATGGTGGTGGTAGTGATAATGTAGGTGATGGTGGTGGTAGTCGTAATGTAGGTGATTGTGGTGGTGATGGTGTTGGTAGTGATAATGTAGGTGATGGTGGTGGTAGTGATAATATAGGTGATGGTGAGGGTAGTGGTAATTTAGGAGATGGTGGTGGTAGTGATAATGTAGGTGATGGTGGTGGTAGTCGTAATTTAGGTGATTGTGGTGGTGATGGTGATGGTAGTGGTAATGTATGTGATGGTGGTGGTAGTGGTAATGTAGGTGATGGTGGTGGTAGTGGTAATGTAGGTGATGGTGGTGGTAGTGGTAATGTAGGTGATGGTGGTGGTAGTGGTACTGTAGGTGATGGTGGTGGTAGTAACAATGTAGGTGATGGTGGTGGTAGTGATAATGTAGGTGATGGTGGTGGTAGATTTAATGTAGGTGATGGTGGTGGTAGTGATAATGTAGGTGATGGTGGTGGTAGTAACAATGTAGGTGATGTTGGTGGTAGTGATAATGGAGGTGATGGTGGTGGTAGTGGTAATGTAGTGATGGTGGTGGTAGTGGTAATGTAGGTGATGGTGGTGGTAGTGGTAATATAGGTGATGGTGGTGGTAGTGGTAAAATAGGTGATGGTGGTGATGGTTGTAATGTAGTTGATGGTGGTGGTAGTGGTAATGTAGGTGATTGTGGTGGTGATAGTGGTGGTAGTGATAATGTAGGAGGTGGTAGTGATAATGTAGGTGATGGTGGTGGTAGTGATAATGTAGGTGATGGTGGTGGTGGTGGTAATGTAGGTGATGGTGGTGGTAGTGGTAATGCAGGTGATGGTGGTGGTAGTGGTAATGTAGGTGATTGTAGTGGTAGTGGTAATGTAGGTGATGGTGGTGGTGGTGGTAATGTAGGTGATGGTGGTGGTAGTGGTAATGTAGGTTATGGTGTTGGTAGTGATAATGTAGGTGATGGTGGTGGTAGTGGTAATGTAGGTGGTGGTGGTGGTAGTGATAATATAGGTGATGGTGGTGGTAGTGGTGGTAGTGATAATATAGGTGATGGTGAGGGTAGTGGTAATGTAGAAGATGGTGGTGGTAGCGATATTGTAGGTGATGGTGGTGGTAGTCGTAATGTAGGTGATTGTGGTGGTGATGGTGGTGGTTCGTGATAATGTAGGTGATGGTGGTGGTTGTGGTAATGCAGGTGATGTTGGTGGTAGTGATAATGTATGTGATGGTGGTGGTAGTGATAATGTAGGTGATGGTGGTGGGAGTGATAATGTAGGTGATGGTGGTGGGAGTGATAATGTAGGTGATGGTGGTGGTGATGGTGGTGGTAGTGATAACGTAGGTGATGGTGGTGGTGATGGTAGTGGTAGTGATGATGTAGGTGATGGTGGTGGTAGTGGTAATGTAGGTGATGGTGGTGGTAGTGGTAATGTAGGTGATGGTGGTGGTAGTGGTAATGTAGGTGAATGTGGTGGTAGTGATAATGTAGGTGATGATGGTGGTAGTGATATTGTAGATGATGTTGGTGGTAGTGGTAATGTAGGTGATGGTGGTGGTAGTGATAATGTAGGTGATGGTGGTGGGAGTGATAATGTAGGTGATGGTGGTGGTGATGGTGGTGGTAGTGATAATGTAGGTGATGGTGGTGGTGAGGGTGGTGGTAGAGATAATGTAGGTGATGGTGGTGGGAGTGGTAATGTAGGTGAATGTGGTGGTAGTGATAATGTAGGTGATGGTGGTGGTAGTGATAATGGAGGTGATGGTGGTGGTAGTGGTAATGTAGGTGATGTTGGTGGTAGTGATTGATGTGGTGGTGGTGATAATGGTGGTAGCATATACAAATGAGGATGTGGTGGTGGTGGTGCTGGTGGTGCTGGTATATGCCATTGAGTATGTGGAGGGGTAGTATATGCAATTGAGGAGGTGGCGGTGGTGGTGATGATGTTATATGCGATTGAGGATATGGTGGTGATGGTGGTGATGGTGTTAAATCTGATTGAGGATGTGGTGATGGTGGTGGTGCTGGTGGTGGTGGTATGCGATTGAGGAGTTGAGTAATAATGCTATTGGCAGTGGTGGTGTTATAATGTTAGTACTGTTGGTGGTATTACAAAGTTAAATAAGCTGAGAAATCTGCTTAATCGAGAAATGTCAAGAAGATTTCAAGCTCAAGATGTGTGCACAATCCGTAAATATTTACAGTAAACTCAGTTAACGTGTACTCCACAGTGGAAATATCAAACTTTTTTACGAATGTAAAATAACGCAGCATGATTTCTACTGATATTATTACTAATGGGAGGTGGATTGGCAGTATCGGTAGAGGGTCGGACCCCATGTTTTGAAGCATAGAGTTACGGCCCTTTATGATCTTAGTTCAAATCCCGCCGAGCTTTACTTTGCCTTTCATCCTTACGGGGTTGATAATATAAAGTACCAGTAATACAATGGGATAACTGCTGGCTTTGTGCCAAGAGTAGAAATAATTATTACTAATGATATCATATACACACAGATACTGCTTTATACATACAAACACACACACACACACACATATATATATATATATATTTAATATAGAAAGGCTTCTACAGGAATAGAACTGTTTCATTCGAGAGAAATCATTAGGAAGCCTTTCTATATTAAATATGTATTGAGTACCTTACTTACTGTGCTTACCCTCGATTGAACCCGGGATAAACTTATATATGATGACCTTCCTAACACCAACCTCATTTACAGTGAGTGCTGGCTGCTTTTTTGCCGTGGCACCTACACGTCGATTTCACAGTGTGGTCTGGGTGATTTTCCTGCAGTGGAATGAAAGGGACTGGGGTCCCTATCATTCCACTGCATTTCTACAGCTGAGTAAACTGGAACAATGTGAAATAAAGTGTCTTTCTCAAGGAAACAACACATCACCCGGTCTAAGAATTGAACTCACAACCTTTCAATTGCAAGCCCAATGCTCTAACCACTAAGCCATGTGCCTCCACACACATATATATATATACTCAGGTTATGAAAGTGGCAGAAAGGATTTTAGCACAACTAATTAAAATAAGGGTCAAACTAGATGAGATGCAGTTTGGTGTTGTGCCTGGGAAGGGTACAACAGATGCCCTCTTCTTGGTGAGACAAATGCAAGAGAGGTTCTTAGAGAAGAATAAGCCACTATACTTAGCCTTTGTTGACCTAGAGAAGGCCTTTGATAGGGTACCCCGATCTGTCATCTGGTGGTCCCTAAGGAAGCTAGGTGTTGAGGAATGGCTTGTGAGGACAGTGCAAACTTTGTACAGAGGTACTCTCAGTAAAGTCAGGGTAGGAATGGAGTTTAGTGAGGAATTCCAGATACAAGTAGGAGTATATCAGGCTTCGGTCCTCAGCCCGCTCTTGTTCATTATAGTCCTCCAAGCCATAACAGAGGAGTTTAAGACTGGCTGTCCATGGGAACTTCTCGATCTGGTTCTTATAGCAGAATCAGTAGAGGAGCTAGAGAATAAATTCTGGCTATGGAAACAGCAGTTGGAAGCAAGAGGACTGAGAGTGAATCTAGCTAAGACAAAAGTATTGATGAGTAGAAAAGAGGACAAAACCCTGATTCCGTCAGAGAAATGGCCATGTTCGATATGCAGAAAAGGAACTGGCATAAATTCTATAAAATGCACACAATACAGATCCTGGGTACACAAGAGATGTAGCGAGATAGCAGGCAAACTAACAGGTAGGGAGAAGTACATATGCAGTAGATGTACAGGGAAATTAGACAGTAGAAGTCGCACTGATAGACACATTTTTCAAATGCAAGAGGGCGCTATAGAAGTGGTGGATAGCTTCCGGTACCTAGGAGATCAGATTAGCATGGGAGGAGGGTGTTCCGAGGCCATAGTATCTAGAATAATGACGGGTTGGAAGAAGTTTAGGGAGCTGCTTCCTCTGTTGACGAAGAAGGGTTTCTCCCTGCGTACGAAAGGCCGGTTGTATGATGCCTGTGTGAGAAGCGCGATGCTGCATGGTAGTGAGACATGGGCAGCAACTGCAGAGGATATGCGACGGCTGGAGAGAAATGAGGCAAGCATGCTCCGTTGGATGTGCAGTGTAAATGTGCGTGAACGACACAGCATAAATGGGTTGAGAGAGAGACTGTGTCTGAGAGGGATAGAATTTAGTGTACGGGAGAGGAGACTGAGGTGGTATGGACATGTGATGCGCATGGAGGATGACCGATGGGTGAAGAAGTGCCAGGAAATGCCAGTTGAAGGAAGACGTGATAGAGGTAGACCACGAAAAACATGGGTGGAGGTGGTGAGAACAGACCTCAGATCATTGAAGCTCACGGTGGAGATGACGAGAGACCGTGACAAGTGGAGAGATGCTGTGCTGAATAAGACCCGTCCCACCCTTGCAAGCAGGGAAAAGCGGACATAAAATGATGATGATGATATTGAAAGGTTGTGAGTTCAATTCTTATATATATATATATATATATATATACACAATTTAATATGGAAATGGCTTCTACAGGACTGGAATGGTTTCATTCGAAGGAAATCATCAGCAAAGCCATATATATATGTGTGTGTGTGTGCTTGTGTTTGTGTATCGGCATTTGTATGTGTGTGTGAGTGTGTGTTTGTCTGTGTGGGTGTAAGTGTATGTGTGTGAGTGTGTGGTTGCCTGTGTCTGTGTGTGTGTGTGTGTGTGTCTGTCTGTGTGTATGTATAAAGCAGTATGCTATTTAAATTCTACGACAATACAAAATAGACGGTAGATTTTGAAATAAAGTAACAGCTGAGACACCAACACCTTTGTTTCTTAATTGCCTTAAATTTCTTTCAAAGTCTATCGTCCATTTTGTATTGCTGTAACGTTCAAATGACTTACACAATGTTTCAAATAAACTATGACATCTTCATATATCTCATCTCTCTCTCTCCTCTCTCTCTCTGCCTCTCTCTCTCTCTCTCTCTCTCTCTCTCTCTCTATATATATATATATATATATATATATATATATATATATATATATATATGTGTGAGTGTATGTATATATACATTCCAACCCGCCCGTCCCCTCAATCTATCTTATTTCTCATTCTTTCTTTTGATGAATGACTAGCATCCGAAACGTGAAGACCCTCTTCCTGCTATCTCAAGCATTAACTTAATATATTCCTTCTAAAGACTGTACCTATTGTGTTGTTATTTCTGTTTTTACATACATACATATATATATACGGTGGATTGGCAGTATCGGTGGAGAGTCGGACGCCATGCTTTCCAGCATAGTTACGTCCCTTTACGATCTGAGTTCAAATCCTGCCGAGGTTGACTTTGCCTTTCATCCTTACGGGGTTGATAAAATAAAGTACCAGTAATGCACTGGGTAATTGCTGGCCTTGTGCCTAAAGTAGAAACAATTATATTATATCTTATATTATATCATATTATATTATATTATATTATATCATATTATATTATATTATATTATATTATATTATATTATATTATATTATATCATATTATATTATATTATATTATATTATATTATATTATATCATATTATATTACATTATATTATATTATATTAAATTCCACCGAGGTTAACTTTGCCTTTCATCCTTACAGAGTCGATAAAATAAAGTACCAGTAATGTACTAGGTAATTGCTGGCCTTGTGCCAAAAGTAGAAACAATTATATTATATTATTCATTTATGTTCATACATGGAACAAAAGCGTTATCTAATTTTTCAAGGCCCAATATTGACCATATCTCCAGTTTGTATGTATGTATATATATATATATATATATATATATATATATCATCATCATCATCATCATCATCATCATATATATATATATATATATATATATATATAGAGAGAGAGAGAGAGAGGGGGAGAGTGAGTCGAGACCGACTCTTTCATATTACCCACTCTACTACCTCAAGTATCGAGTACTCTGGTGAGTAATGGTCTAACAGGTTTCTACTGCCTTCATTTTGATTTATACACACACGCACATACATACATATATATATGAGTCCAGAAATAGCCGTCGAAACGGCTTGAGCTCTGCCGTCGGGGTTAAACATTTTCCTATTACCCACTTTACTACCCTAAGTATTGAGTTTTCTGGTGCGTTATGGTCCATCTGGATCCTTACCACACTTCCTTCGTTATATATATATATATATATATATATATATATATATATATATATATATATCATTATCATCATAATTCATCTTCATTTAACGTCCATCTTCCACGCTAGCATGGTTTAGACGGGAGTTGTCCTACTTGAGGCAAGGTTGGTCGGGTGACCGTGTCTCGCTAAATATAAATATATGTGATATATATATATATATATATATATATATATATATATATATATATATATACGGAGGAAATGTGGTAAGGAACCAGGTGGACTATAACGCACCAAAGTACTCAATACTTAGGGTAGTAGAGTGGGTAATAGGAACGAGTAGGACCCCGACGGCTGAGCTCAAGCCGTTTCGACGGCTAATTCTGTTCAGAATTATATATATATATATATATATATATATATATATATATATATATATATATATATATATATATATATATATAACATCGGAGATGAGAGACTGGTTAAGATATTCTACAGAACAACTGGGAGTCTCACCATAGCAGGCTCTTCTTCAAGAATCTCATCAAAAGCACTGAGAGCAGCAAAGAAGATGACTGCACTGACACCTTCAAAAAATGGAATCCATTTTTTACGTTGACTTTTTTGCCCAGCGACATCAATAAACCTGAAAAACATTCAAAGAAAAGGAAAGGAAAAAACATTAACAAGAAATTATTTACCTTTTCTTTCCCTCATATGTAGTTAATAATAAGTTATGGGCGCGCTACGGATAGATGTATTGTCTATAATGCGCTGAAACATCCGTGACCCGTAGTAGACAACTGCTGAAGGGAAAATGTCTATTTCTTGTTTGTGTTCCCTTAAATTTCTAACACTATATATATATATAATGCACGAGTCCCATGTTACTTTGAAAAATAGTCGAATAAGTAGTGTAGAGGCGGCAAAAGCAAATAGTAATGTCTGTGGAACTCATTCATTCTGCGGGTGTGAATAATTGTTTTGTCTGTGGTTATCGTCGTTTCACTTTTCAATTCATTGATTTGTTTCTATTTTCTGTCATTCGTCTTCGTAACACTTATTAACCACAACACTGACGAACAAGAACACTGTCTAACAGCAACACTTACAAACAACAACACTGACAAACATCAACACTGACAGCAACACTGTCTAATAGCAACACTTACATAACACTTACACAACACTTACAAAACACTTACTATAACAATACTGACAGACATCAACACTTACACAACACTTACTAACAACAACACTGACTAACAGCAACACTGTTAACAGCAACACTTACACAGCACTTACTAACAACAACACTGACAAACAACACTTACATTAACACTTACAATAACACTGACAAACATCAACACTAACAGCAACACTGTCTAATTGCAACACTTACTAACAACATCACTTACATTAACATTTACAACAACACTGACAGCAACACTGTCTAACAGCAACACTTACTAACAACAACACTTACATTAACACTTACAACAACACTAACATCAACACTGTCTAACAGCAACACTTACTAACAACAACACTTACATTAACACTTACAACAACACTAACATCAACACTGTCTAACAGCAACACTTACTAACAACAACACTTACATTAACACTTACAACAACACTGACAGCAACACTAACAACAACACTGACAGCAACACTAACAACAACACTTACATTAACACTTACAATAACACTTACCGGAATGACACCTTGTTTATCGTGAATACAGACTCTTGAACACCGATTGTAGTCTTTCTGATGTGTAGAATATCAGCGAGAGATGGCAGGTAGTTCTGTTGCATGATACGTTCAATGTTCGAGAGGAAGCTGGAAATAGACATAGAAGGGATATAAGCAGAAGGATAAAGACACCGTCATCATCATCATCACCATCACCATCATCATCATCACCATCATCACCGTCATCATCACCATCATCACCATCACCATCACCATCGCCATCATCACCATCATCATCATCACCATCATCACCATCATCATCATCACCATCATCACCATCATCATCATCATCATCATCATCACCATCACCATCACCATCATCATCATCATCATCATCATCATCACCATCACCATCATCATCATCATCATCACCATCATCACCATCATCATCATCATCATCACCATCATCACCATCATCATCATCATCATCATCATCTCCATCATCAACATCATCATCATGGTCAATATCATCATCATCATCATCACCATCATCATCATCATCATCATCATCATCATCTTCATTATTACTTGGCAGTATCGGTAGAGGGTCGGACGCCATGCTTTGAAGCATAGTGTTACCTCCCTTTATGATCTGAGTTCAAATCCCGCCAAAGTTAACTTTGCCTTTCATCCTTACGGGGTCGATAAAATAAAGTACCAGTAATGCAGTGGGATAATTGCTGGCCTTGTGCCAAAAGTAGAAACAATTATTACTATCAATATCATCGTCACCATCATCATCACCATCATCATCACCATCATCAACATCACCATCACCATCATCACCATCACCATCACCATCATCATCACCATCATCACCACCATCACCATCATCACCATCACCATCAACATCACCATCACCATCATCACCATCACCATCACCATCATCATCACCATCATCACCACCATCATCATCATCATCACCATCATCACCATCACCATCACCATCATCACCATCAACATCATCATGATGGTCAATATCACCATCATCGTAATGACAATCATCACAGCAACACCACCATCCCCACAAATACCACTATGACCACCAGCTACCCTATCACAACCATCAATACCCTGCCACCACCATCACAACAGTTGTGCTGCTGCTGCTGCTGTTGTTGTTGTTGTTGTTGTTGTTGTTGTTGTTGTTGTTGTTGTTGTTGTTGTTGTTGGCGTTGCTGTTGTTGTTGTAACTGTTGTTGTTGGTGTTGCTGTTGTTGTTGCTGTTGTTGTAACTGTTGTTGTTGTAACTGTTGTTGTTGCTGTTGTTGCTGTTATTATTGCTGTTATTATTGTTCCTGTTGTTGTTGTTGTTGTTAGTGTTGTATCCCCCCCCCCCGGCAGTTCTACAGTTAATTGTCAGATTTAATGATGAGTGAAACAATAACTGGAGAGACAGAAATGGACATCTGGTGTCAGCTGGTCACCACACACATATACACACTGACGCACAGACATACTGACACACACACACTGACACACATACAGACACACACATATACACACAGCTACACAGACACCCCCACACATGACACACACACACATGCACATAGACACATACATATACACACATACACACGCAGAGACACACACACACACAGACAGACACACACATACACAGACACACACAGAGACAAACACACACGTATACAGACACACACAGTGACACACACACGGGCACCTCCACACATACACATAAACACTTTCTAGCGGATCGAACCGAGCGTTTTACATTGGACACATCTCTCTCTCTCTCTCTCTCTCTCTCTCTCTCTCTCTCTCTCTCTCTCTCTCTCTCTCTCTTCTCTCTCTCTCTCCATATATGTATATATATATGTATATATATATATATAGTATTCAGGATACTATTTATGGTTATGTATATACTAAAACCTTTTATAGTTATATATATATTATACCCTAAACAGTGAAAGACAGTAATTTATTACTACCTTATTACCAGTAAGATAAATAGTTCAATGTAATAACATCAGTTGTTCTACAGAGCAGTTATATAGAATTAATATGAATCAATGTTCTGTTCAAACCATTTATTAGCCTACAATTGTTTCATCCAAACCGAGGTTTGGATTCTTCGGAGCAATTTTTCAATGTTTGTTTACATACATGACCTCCTTTCTAACACAAGAGACATACAGATACAAATGTATATATTGATGCACAGCGGGGTGACATCCATTATATTATTTTTGCATGGCAATTTAAATTCAAAAATTAAAATCATATTAAAACAGAATCAAAGCAAAATTAAAGTTAAAATACAACATCGGCAGTTTACGTAGATAATGCAAGAGGATAGTTTGTTCGTCAGTTGTAGTAGTTATTGCTTGCAATAGTTACACGTGGGGGCATGCACGTGTGTCTTATTTATATATGATTATTGTGCGGCAAGGTGTTATATGCAATACAAGCACTTTAACCGGGTAATCAAGAGTATTATGGAGGTTGTAGTGGTAAGGTATTTTTTGTGTATGATAAAGAAGCTTGTGTGCAGAGAAATATTATAAATGAGAAACAAAATAATGTTATGGTTTTTGTATACACCACCATTTTCACAATTCAGGAGACGTAATATATAGTTTATATGTCCTTCACATAATTAACGATGATTCAGTATTGGATGTTTGATGTATTAAGTTAAATTATTACAGCTTGTTGCGGCTCAGTGTTCTTTAATCCAATTTTATATAGCAGGTTGTTTTTGTTGCGAGAATTTACATCGTTTTGTATTGCATATAACACCTTGCCGCACAATAATCATATATAAATAAGACACACGTGCATGCCCCACGTGTAACTATTGCAAGCAATAACTACTACAACTGACTAACAAACTATCCTCTTGCACTATCTACGTAAACTGCCGATGTTGTATTTTAACTTTAATTTTGCTTCGATTCTGTTTTAATATGATTTTAATTTTTGAATTTAAATTGCCATGGAAAAATAATATAATGGATGTCACCCCACTGTGCATCAATATATACATATGTATCTGTATGTCTCTTGTGTTAGAAAGGAGGTCATGTATGTAAACAAACATTGAAAAATTGCTCCGAAGAATCCAAACCTCGGTTTGGATGAAACAATTGTAAGCTAATAAAAGGTTGGAACAGAACTTTGATTCATGTGAATTCTCTCTCTCTCTATATATATATATATATAACGAAGGAAAAGTGGTAAGGAACCAGATGGACCATAACGCACCAAAGTACTCAATATATATATATATATAGGAAATTGTTCAAGACCCCGACGGCAGAACTCAAGCCGTTTCGACGGCTATTTCTGGACTATTTCAGTCCAGAAATAGCAGTTGAAACGGCTTGAGCTCTGCCGACGGGGTCTTGAACAATTTCCTATTACCCACTCTAAGTATTGAGTACTCTGGTGCGTTATGGTCCACCTGGTTCCTTACCACACATCCTTCGTTATATAAATATATATATATATATAAGAGGGTGTTAAAGTTTGCTTGAAGCATTGTGAAATGTGTAAAATACGTAGTTAAGAAAGCCACAACAATGCAGAGGGAAATCTCGAGGTAGGAAGTGAATGATAGATAGGAGAAACAGGTGAAAGTGAAAATTGAGAGAGACAAAGATGAAAACAAAACAAAGGTAGAAGGGTTACCGTAGTGGAGATTTAATCCCAATATTTCGGACTCACGCCCATCAACGGGGGAAAGTTCCAAAAGGGGGGGGGGGGGAACAGGCCAAGCGGAGAAAGATGTGATGTCGTTAAGACAGGAATGCCGTTATGGGGAGAAAATTATTTAAAATTTTAAACGAGGGAAAGAATGCGCGTGCGCGTGATAGGCTGTGGCAAAAGCTACTGACCAAATGGGTTAAATCAAGAGGGTGCGCTAGCGTGTGAAAGCCGTAAAATATGTGTGTGTAACTGTGTGTGTATAAGTGTAAGTGTGTATATGTGTGAGTGTGTGTGTGTGTGTGAAAGATAGTGGGCTGTAGAAGCTGGAAATCAAAGGGTGTGAAAGGTGGTAGGTTGTAAAACATGTGTGCGTGTATAAATATAGATGTGTGTGTGTAAGCGTATGGGTATACATGTGTGTGTAACTGTGTGTGTATATGTGTGAGTGCGTGTGTGTGTGAAAGATAGTGGGCTGTAGAAGCTGGAAATCAAAAGGGTGTGAAAGGTGGTAGGTTGTAAAAACATGTGTGCGTGTATAAATATAGATGTGTGTGTGTATGCGTATGGGTATGCATATACGTGCGTGTGTGTGAAGATAGCAGGCCGTAGGCTGTGAATGGTCACTATGGTTAAATTAGCCATGTCAGCTCATTTCTCTCAGCCCGGTTGTTAAGTGGGGGTCTGAGGTTCTTAATAACAAGTGCTTCCTTTATCCTTAAGGATCCGATGCTGCGTTCAGTCGCTAGGACTGTGACCAAGGGTCTACCCTGTGGGTTTCCGCATTTAAGGATGTGTTTACGGAAGGAAGATGCGTTGGTGTTGATATGTTCCTTGATACGAACATGTAGGGGTCGGATGGTGCTACCTATGTAAAACTTGTTACATTTATCGCATTGAATCTTATATACGACATAGGTGCGTAGGCAATCTGCCCCCCGTATCGGGCAGTTGCTGAGGGAACACGTCCCATCTGACTCGTCGGGTTTGTTGGAGAGGCATCTTCGCAGCGAAGGTCCTGTGTGGGCCAAATGTATGTCAAGTCCCTCCGTCTGTATGGCCCTGCGGATGGCGTTCGTGGTATATTCACTCAGGTGGGGGATTTTAAAGAAGCACCTGCTTTTATTTAAGTTTCTAGTGGGTGTCTGTCTATTGGGTCTGGGGTCTCTAATTCCGTTAATCAGTCGCTTGGGATAACCATTAGATCTGAGTAGATTACGGAATTGCGTGGTATGGGTGAGACCACCCATCGGGTCGCTGCATCTGTTAGTGATCCGTGTCAGTTCATTTAGGACATAGCCTCTCTTAGCGTTGTTGGGGAGGGCTGAGTTATAATGCACAAATAAGTCCTTGCACGCTGCTTTGCGGTAGAAGGTGGTGTTTATGTCTCCTTCTTCCGAGATGTTGATACGGAAGTCGAGGAGGGCGAGTGACCCGTCTTCTCCTGGGTGTTCGATGGTGAAATCGACGTGATGGTCAGTATCGTTGAAGATTTGGTGAATTTCATTCGCCATCTCCCGGGAAGAAGTAAGTATCAGGATGTCATCAACGTATCTGGAGTAGAAGGCGACGGCGTTGGGTTGGCAGGTATTGAGTGCCTTGCGTTCCAGGTGGTCCATGTACGAGATCGCAAGTATGCCGGACAGACTAGAGCCCATAGGTAGCCCAGAGATTTGTTTGTACGTGTGGCCGAGGAAATTGAAGAGTGCATTATCCACAACGAAGGAGAGGAGTTGGTGGATGTCCGTGTGTGTGAGTCCGAAGCAGTGTAAGTTAGATGCTCGGACTCGTTCGGTCAACAGGTCGACAGCTGGGGATGCTGGTACGGAGGTATAAAGGGCGACCACATCAAGACTGAAGGCATAACCGTTGTCCTTTCTGGTGTTGGGCGCCAGATGGTGTAGTCGCTCCAAGACCTCCTTTGAGCTGCAGACGTGGGCTGGTAGTGTGTGTAGAATGGGTTTCAGTAGTGTGGAGAGCAGCCACGATATCTTGTAGAGTGGGCCCTCCACGCTAGAGACAATGGGCCTGATTTTCAAATCGGGTCCTTGTTTATGTGTTTTAACCAGGTGGTAGAAGGTGGGTAGTTTGCTGTTTCGAGTCATTATGTTGTTTTTTACCTTCTTTGGCAGTTTTCGTTGGACACAGATGTTAGTCCATATGGTGTTAATGCCTTCCTCGAGAGAGACCTACAACAACTTAGCTCTCCAACATCTTAATGACCACAGCCTCTACTCGAAAGTCACAGGGACCTCCTCGACTCTAATCGAGGAAGGCATTAACACCATATGGACTAACATCTGTGTCCAACGAAAACTGCCAAAGAAGGTAAAAAACAACATAATGACTCGAAACAGCAAACTACCCACCTTCTACCACCTGGTTAAAACACATAAACAAGGACCCGATTTGAAAATCAGGCCCATTGTCTCTAGCGTGGAGGGCCCACTCTACAAGATATCGTGGCTGCTCTCCACACTACTGAAACCCATTCTACACACACTACCAGCCCACGTCTGCAGCTCAAAGGAGGTCTTGGAGCGACTACACCATCTGGCGCCCAACACCAGAAAGGACAACGGTTATGCCTTCAGTCTTGATGTGGTCGCCCTTTATACCTCCGTACCAGCATCCCCAGCTGTCGACCTGTTGACCGAACGAGTCCGAGCATCTAACTTACACTGCTTCGGACTCACACACACGGACATCCACCAACTCCTCTCCTTCGTTGTGGATAATGCACTCTTCAATTTCCTCGGCCACACGTACAAACAAATCTCTGGGCTACCTATGGGCTCTAGTCTGTCCGGCATACTTGCGATCTCGTACATGGACCACCTGGAACGCAAGGCACTCAATACCTGCCAACCCAACGCCGTCGCCTTCTACTCCAGATACGTTGATGACATCCTGATACTTACTTCTTCCCGGGAGATGGCGAATGAAATTCACCAAATCTTCAACGATACTGACCATCACGTCGATTTCACCATCGAACACCCAGGAGAAGACGGGTCACTCGCCCTCCTCGACTTCCGTATCAACATCTCGGAAGAAGGAGACATAAACACCACCTTCTACCGCAAAGCAGCGTGCAAGGACTTATTTGTGCATTATAACTCAGCCCTCCCCAACAACGCTAAGAGAGGCTATGTCCTAAATGAACTGACACGGATCACTAACAGATGCAGCGACCCGATGGGTGGTCTCACCCATACCACGCAATTCCGTAATCTACTCAGATCTAATGGTTATCCCAAGCGACTGATTAACGGAATTAGAGACCCCAGACCCAATAGACAGACACCCACTAGAAACTTAAATAAAAGCAGGTGCTTCTTTAAATCCCCCACCTGAGTGAATATACCACGAACGCCATCTGCAGGGCCATACGGACGGAGGGACTTGACATACATTTGGCCCACACAGGACCTTCGCTGCGAAGATGCCTCTCCAACAAACCCGACGAGTCAGATGGGACGTGTTCCCTCAGCAACTGCCCGATACGGGGGGCAGATTGCCTACGCACCTATGTCGTATATAAGATTCAATGCGATAAATGTAACAAGTTTTACATAGGTAGCACCATCCGACCCCTACATGTTCGTATCAAGGAACATATCAACACCAACGCATCTTCCTTCCGTAAACACATCCTTAAATGCGGAAACCCACAGGGTAGACCCTTGGTCACAGTCCTAGCGACTGAACGCAGCATCGGATCCTTAAGGATAAAGGAAGCACTTGTTATTAAGAACCTCAGACCCCCACTTAACAACCGGGCTGAGAGAAATGAGCTGACATGGCTAATTTAACCATAGTGACCATTCACAGCCTACGGCCTGCTATCTTCACACACACGCACGTATATGCATACCCATACGCATACACACACACATCTATATTTATACACGCACACATGTTTTTACAACCTACCACCTTTCACACCCTTTTGATTTCCAGCTTCTACAGCCCACTATCTTTCACACACACACGCACTCACACATATACACACACAGTTACACACACATGTATACCCATACGCTTACACACACACATCTATATTTATACACGCACACATGTTTTACAACCTACCACCTTTCACACCCTTTGATTTCCAGCTTCTACAGCCCACTATCTTTCACACACACACACACACTCACACATATACACACTTACACTTATACACACACAGTTACACACACATATTTTACGGCTTTCACACGCTAGCGCACCCTCTTGATTTAACCCATTTGGTCAGTAGCTTTTGCCACAGCCTATCACGCGCACGCGCATTCTTTCCCTCGTTTAAAATTTTAAATAATTTTCTCCCCATAACGGCATTCCTGTCTTAACGACATCACATCTTTCTCCGCTTGGCCTGTTCCCCCCCCCCTTTTGGAACTTTCCCCCGTTGATGGGCGTGAGTCCGAAATATTGGGATTAAATCTCCACTACGGTAACCCTTCTACCTTTGTTTTGTTTTCATCTTTGTCTCTCTCAATTTTCACTTTCACCTGTTTCTCCTATCTATCATTCACTTCCTACCTCGAGATTTCCCTCTGCATTGTTGTGGCTTTCTTAACTACGTATTTTACACATTTCACAATGCTTCAAGCAAACTTTAACACCCTCTTATATATATATATATATTTATATAACGAAGGATGTGTGGTAAGGAACCAGGTGGACCATAACGCACCAGAGTACTCAATACTTAGAGTGGGTAATAGGAAATTGTTCAAGACCCCGTCGGCAGAGCTCAAGCCGTTTCAACTGCTATTTCTGGACTGAAATAGTCCAGAAATAGCCGTCGAAACGGCTTGAGTTCTGCCGTCGGGGTCTTGAACAATTTCCTATATATATATATATATTGAGTACTTTGGTGCGTTATGGTCCATCTGGTTCCTTACCACTTTTCCTTCGTTATATATATATATATATAGAGAGAGAGAGAATTCACATGAATCAAAGTTCTGTTCCAACCTTTTATTAGCTTACAATTGTTTCATCCAAACCGAGGTTTGGATTCTTCGGAGCAATTTTTCAATGTTTGTTTACATACATGACCTCCTTTCTAACACAAGAGACATAAGATACATATGTATATATTGATGCACAGTGGGGTGACATCCATTATATTATTTTTCCATGGCAATTTAAATTCAAAAATTAAAATCATATTAAAACAGAATCGAAGCAAAATTAAAGTTAAAATACAACATTCGGCAGTTTACGTAGATAGTGCAAGAGGATAGTTTGTTAGTCAGTTGTAGTAGTTATTGCTTGCAATAGTTACACGTGGGGCATGCACGTGTGTCTTATTTATATATGATTATTGTGCGGCAAGGTGTTATATGCAATACAAAACGATGTAAATTCTCGCAACAAAAACAACCTGCTATATAAAATTGGATTAAAGAACACTGAGCCGCAACAAGCTGTAATAATTTAACTTAATACATCAAACATCCAATACTGAATCATCGTTAATTATGTGAAGGACATATAAACTATATATTACGTCTCCTGAATTGTGAAAATGGTGGTGTATACAAAAACCATAACATTATTTTGTTTCTCATTTATAATATTTCTCTGCACACAAGCTTCTTTATCATACACAAAAAATACCTTACCACTACAACCTCCATAATACTCTTGATTACCCGGTTAAAGTGCTTGTATTGCATATAACACCTTACCGCACAATAATCATATATAAATAAGACACACGTGCATGCCCCCACGTGTAACTATTGCAAGCAATAACTACTACAACTGACGAACAAACTATCCTCTTGCATTATCTACGTAAACTGCCGATGTTGTATTTTAACTTTAATTTTGCTTTGATTCTGTTTTAATATGATTTTAATTTTTGAATTTAAATTGCCATGCAAAAATAATATAATGGATGTCACCCCGCTGTGCATCAATATATACATATGTATCTGTATGTCTCTTGTGTTAGAAAGAGGTCATGTATGTAAACAAACATTGAAAAATTGCTCCGAAGAATCCAAACCTCGGTTTGGATGAAACAATTGTAGGCTAATAAATGGTTTGAACAGAACATTGATTCATATTAATTCTATATAACTGCTCTGTAGAACAACTGATGTTATTACATTGAACTATTTATCTTACTGGTAATAAGGTAGTAATAAATTACTGTCTTTCACTGTTTAGGGTATAATATATATATAACTATAAAAGGTTTTAGTATATACATAACCATAAATAGTATCCTGAATACTATATATATATATATACATATATATATACATATAAGGAGAGAGAGAGAGAGAGAGAGAGAGAGAGAGAGAGAGAGAGAGAGAGAGAGAGAGAGAGAGAAAGAGATGTGTCCAATGTAAAAC
>OZ024741.1:218583157-218593157 GCA_964016885.1 Eledone cirrhosa | reverse complement strand
TACGTTTCTAGTTTTACAGTTTATCCGGGGGTTTATTTTACATATGATACATTTCCTATTAGTACAGTGGGTTTTCTTAAAAGGGTAGGTTTTGCTGATCAGGGATATTATGGTGGTTCCTGGCTTTTCTACCACCTTAATCTTTAAGTGGATCTTTCTCAGGGCCTTTCTACACTGGTTAGCTAATTTCCCTCCAGGGGTAGCGTCCACAAACATGACACTCTGGTATCTCTGGTTGTCGTACCATGAGGAGGCTTTCCCTATCTTATGTCTAGTCCTATCTAAGCTATTCCATGATTTGCTCCTGTATAATGGTCAAATTCCTTTCATGTCCAGTTCTATGAGGCTCTTATACTTCTCCGTGGCTCCTTCGTATACTCTGATTCTGATCTTTGGTTGTGGCCAGAGAACTGCATGCGGTTGATGAAGTGTTGGATGTGTCTTTCCATTTCTGTTGGGTCGCACGTGCCGGACACGTTCTTCATCACTCGTACCAAGTCTGCGATCAGAATATTAAACTTAGCACTACTGGACATTGCTGAGCTTTTGAGTATCAGGTATTTGGAGGCCATGGGTTTAGCATAGTGTGAGTGGAGAATTTGGACTCTCTCGTCTATCGTGTTAATCCAGAGTTCCGTGTCTAATACAGGTAGTCTATTGTTAGGGTGTTTGGAAGGGTAGTCGATAGTTACAGTTATACTCTGGTGTATGGAATTAGCTATCTGCTGGATGCTTTCCATTGTGCTACGTTCTAAATCAAACTTGTTAGTGCTCTCTTGTGGGGTTGTCCTTATTACTATATGGAGCTCTCATCAAGGAGATCTTTGAGTCTCCTTTCCCACCATACCATAAAAAGGTTGGCCACGTCACCAGCTATGCTGACGCCAATGGCTGCTCCCTCATTTTGGGTGTAGATCTTCTCGTTGAACTTGAATATGTGGCCCTTTAGGGTAGTTTTGATACTAGCCCCTATTGCATGTGCGACCATTTTTCTTACCTGATCATTGTTTTGGGGGGTCCGTATAGCTTTGGTCCACCCAATCCACCTTCCCATGGGAGTCTTTTTTGCCATTGAGGTTATGGTGGGTGGTCTACCTCTTATGGGTCTACTGGGGCAGAAACGTCTAAGGTTATGGCTGTCTAGTTAGTCAGTGTCGTAGGTAAGTCTAAGTAGGAGGCCCAGTTCGTCTGTGTCGACGTCGCAGAACTCCACCTCACTCTCAATGATCATCTCCACACATTTTTCCACAGCAAAATCAATGTTAATGGATGGGTACAGTGACACCACATCCATACTGCCTATAATGCAGTTGGATAGGTTCCTGTTTTTGTTGCACTCACTGATTCTACTGAGGAGGTCCTCTGTACTGTCACATACATCTGGGGACATCTTGATTATGGGGCGTATAACCATTGAGAGGAAGTAGGAGATCCTGTAGTTGCTAGCTATATTTGCTCCGCATACAGGTCTTGTTGGTGGTCCTGTTGTTGGGTCGTCGACTGTCTTGTGGTCTTTGCGGAGCCAATTGTTAGACGCCTGGAAGTTGTTGGCAGTGCGTCTGCTTGGCTTTAGGATGTCAGTCCACATCATCATTTGAGCGTTGGGGATTTTCTCTCTCCCATCATGTATTTGCTGTGCAATTTCGCTCGTGTTGGTGATGTGGGGTTGCATAGCCTTGACGTAGTTCGGCATGCTGTCTATTGACATCCTACCAGACTTATCCGTGGGTAGACATACTACCTCACCATCCCTTGTGCGCTGCTTGAGGCTAACCAAGCCTTCTACAGGCTTCCTCCCAAGTTGTTGGACCTCTGGTCTGCTCTGTCTCTTAGTATACCGGTCTACTATTTGTCTAATCTTATTTCTAGCTATGGTGAACTGTGCCTCTGTCTCGTCATCTATTTGTTGTGGTATGCAAACACTTTTATTAAAGGGAAACCTCGTAGGATAGATATTACCCATCTTATATGTTTTGTCAGCTGGGTTGAAGAATAGTTTCTCTAAGGGGTTTTCATTATATCTATCGTCATAGTTGTGTGTGTTGCTATTATTGTTATTATGATGGTTTTTGTTGTTCCTATCATTAGCATTATTATTATTGTTATGATTGCTAGATGTATTGTTGCTATGATTGTTAGATGTATTGTTGTTGTTTTCTCCACCGTTATTGTTGTTGTTACTGTTATTTCTACCATTGTGGTTGTTACTGTTATTTCTACCATTGTTGTTGTTACTGTTATTTCTACCATTGTGGTTGTTACTTTTATTATGTTTCTTGTTTTGTTGCTACATGTATTATTTCTATTATTACCACTTTGGTTGTTGTTGTTGTAACTCGTATTGTTACCGTTATTACTACTGTGGTCGCAGCTGCTGTGTCTGTAGTTAATGTTTCTATTATTATTATTATTGTGGTTGTTGTTGTTCTGTCTATCGTTCATATTATTACCATTATTACTATTTCTCACTCTCCTGCTATTGTTATTGTTATGACTATTACTATTATAGCTGTTATTTCTATACTCAGAGTTATTGTTTATATTACTATTATCGTTATTATTGTTGTTGTTGTCCGTATAGTTGTTGTTGTTGTTTACTTTTGCATTCCAACGTATTTTTGTGAAACACTTTTCCAGCTCCGTTTTGCACTCAATAGGGTTAATCTTTTTGTAGATAGCAAATTTTGGTGGTAGCTGCAGGATTTGTTGTTCTTGTTCAATGATTAAAGTGTTCCCATAAATATTTACTGTGTGGTCATTGGTAAATTCTTCCGGTAGTTCTACATCAGTCATACGGATATTGTTGATGTTATCTGGGTATTTTTGTGAATATTCTATTTTTCTTTCTTCTAGTTTTTTCTTATTCTTCCATTCTAATTTCTTATTGAAATGCCTATTGCATTCGTTTCACGTCGAATGACGCTCATGAAGTCATCCCTCTCGTTTGGTGTGGTGAGATTTCGAACTTCCTTACCGTTAATGCGTTTCTGTCTGTAAAGTTCGTTAACTTTTGTGTATGTTGTTCTTTTCATATTAACTGTTATTGTATGTTTTAGTCGTTCAGCTTGTGTTTTGTTCAATAATAAATTATTTACTTGTTTTGATATGTTTGTTGTGTATATTTTGAAGGAAACACAGTGTTTTAAGAAGCGGATTTGTTCTGTTGTTATTGTAGTTATTATATAACAGAAAACAGTGTCTTTCAATAACCTTTCAGCTTGGCACAAGCTAATGCCATAACGGCGATGGATTAGTTTTGCAAGGTTTTGATATGAAATCGTGTGTAGAAACAAATATTGTTATACTAGGGGAGGGTCATATTTGTGTAATAATATTGACAGAATTAATAACAGAACACACTCACTGTTTGGTTGGTTTTCGTTTCTGTGTCCTTTATATCGGTTAATTTAATTTATTCGGTCCTCAATGTTACCATTGAGTGACCAACGGTCAAAAATACAGATACAATATAGACACAAACACATATATATAGTCTAACAAATTTCTTTCGTTGCACATCTGCAACATCGTCAGTGGTGCTATTATGTTTCCCCCCGTTGCATTGTATGACTACGCCATCTTTATTTAGTCTGTTTATTTATTTATTTGTTTATTTTTTGTCTTCTCTGCGCATGCGTTTGCATGTGTGTATAGTGTTTTGTTTGATGTGTGTTCGTATTTGTGTGACTGTGTATTGGTTATTGTATTCTATCTTAGTTTACTAGTGTGTGGTTATATGTGTTTGTTGTTATTGTGCTTCTGTATTTATTTATTTATTTATTTATTTATATTTCTCTTAGGTCAGTGTTGTTTGTTTGGATGTTGTTGTTATTCCATTCATTTTTTCTGTTTAGCCTTCGCCTTCTAAGTTCTATTTCGCTGGCCTCTCTGATTTGCCTATCTGCTGGGTCATTTCTATGTTTAGATATTATTCTAATTTCTATGTTGTCTATGTTACCGTCGTGTTGTTGTCTGGCATGTTCGTATAGTACTGAGCCGTTTTTTCGTCCTCAACGCTCAAATGATGAGGTGGACCGACATCTTAAAGCCAAGCAGACGCACTGCCAACAACTTCCAGGCGTCTAACAATGGCATACCACCCTTGTATGGGCTCCGCAAAGACCACAAGACAGTCGACGACCCAACAACAGGACCACCAAGAAGACCTGTATGCGGAGCAAATATAGCTAGCAAGTACAGGATCTCCTACTTCCTCTCAATGGTTAATTCGCCCCATAATCAAGATGTCCCCAGATGTATGTGACAGTACAGAGGACCTCCTCAGTAGAATCAGTGAGTGCAACAAAAACAGGAACCTATCCAACTGCATAATAGGCAGCATGGATGTGGTATCACTGTACCCATCCATTAACATTGATTTTGCTGTGGAAAAATGTGTGGAGATGATCATTGAGAGTGAGGTGGAGTTCTGCGACGTCGACACAGACGAACTGGGCCTCCTACTTAGACTTACCTACGACACTGACTACCTAGACAGCCATGACCTTAGACGTTTCTGCCCTAGTAGACCTATAAGAGGTAGACCCCCCACCATAACCTCAATGGCAAAAAAGACTCCCATGGGAAGGTGGATTGGGTGGACTATAGTAATAAGGACAACCCCACAAGAGAGCACTAACAAGTTTGATTTAGAACATAGCACAATGGAAAGCATCCAGCAGATAGCTAATTCCATACACCAGAGTATAACTGTAACTATCGACTACCCTTCCAAACACCCTAACAATAGACTACCTGTATTAGATACGGAACTCTGGATTAACACGATAGACGAGAGAGCCCAAATTCTCCACTCACACTATGCTAAACCCATGGCCTCCATATACCTGATACTCAAAAACTCAGCAATGTCCAGTAGTGCTAAGTTTAATATTCTGATCGCAGACTTGGTACGAGTGATGAAGAACGTGTCCGGCACGTGCGACCCAACAGAAATGGAAAGACACATCCAACACTTCATCAACCGCATGCAGTTCTCTGGCCACAACCAAAGAGACAGAATCAGAGTATACGAAGGAGCCACGGAGAAGTATAAGAGCCTCATAGAACTGGACATGAAAGGAATTTGACCATTTTACAGGAGCAAATCATGGAATAGCTTAGATAGGACTAGACATAAGATAGGGAAAGCCAGACAACAGCACGACGGTAACATAGACAACATAGAAATTAGAATAATATCTAAGCAAACGCATGCGCAGAGAAGACAAAAAATAAACAAATAAATAAATAGACTAAATAAAGATGGCGCATACAATGCAACGGGAGGAAATATAATAGCACCACTGATGATGTTGCAGATGTGCAACGAAAGAACTTTGTTAGACTATATATATATGTGTTTGTGTCTATATTTTATCTGTACTTTTGTCCGTTGGTCAGTCAATGGTAACATTGAGGACCGAATACATTAAATTAACCGATTTAAACGACACAGAAGCGAAAGCCAACCAAACAGTGAGTGTATTCTGTTATTAATTCTGGCAATATTATTACACAAATATGACCCTCCCCAAGTATAACAATATTTGTTTCGACACACGATTTCATATCAAAAACCTTGCAAAACTAATATTTATATATATATATATGTGTGTGTGTGTGTGTGTGTGTGTGTGTTGTGTGTGTGTGTGTGTGTGTGTGAATGAAAAATGGCGTGCTGCGCTGTTTTGAATATGAACATATGAATAAAAATAGACCGAGAAACAGGAAAAGTCCTTCATCAGTAGTCTGCTGATTCTCATTGGTATTAGCAAATGGCGCGGCGTTGCTCGGGATTTGCTCTAGGGTTCTTATATATTTGATATTTATTTGTCCTTCTCGAGCCTCGTGAAGTAAATACGTTTGTTTATATTTTGTTATTGTGTATGCAAACATATCTGTACACGAATATATAATTATATATATATATATGAAAATAACAGATTAAAGTTTAAGCAAAGAATCGCTGCTTTCATCCTTAATGGGATCTTCTGAAACTAAAATAATAAATCTGTGAACGCAGAAGTAAATATTTCGAAAAACGTTACACACTATATATATATATATATATATATATATATATATATATATATATATATATATATATATACATATATATACACTATATATACATATATAAACACACACACCGCGTCATAATGACGTAATGCAGACAGCCAGGCATACAGACATATATTATAAGGTCGCAACGTTATATCTATGTATCTATCTAAAAAGAGAAAGACTAAGAATTATAGAGAGAGATAGCTAAATCGCCTAATGCGGTCCCTAGGGCATTGAAAGGCCTTTTCTAGGTCAGCAAAAGCTAAGTATAGTGGCTTATTCTTCTCTAAGGACTTCTCTCGTAGTTGTCTCACCAAGAAGAGGGCATCCGTTGTACTTTTCCGAAGCACAAAATCAAACTGCATCTCATCTAATTTGACCCTTTCTGTAATCAGTTGCGCTAATATTCTCTCTGCCACTTTCATATCCTGATCCATCAGCTTTATGCCCCTATAATTGCTCCTCTCTAGAGCATCCCCTTTGTAGCAATTTATGAGAATACTGCTGCACCAGTCTTTGGGTATGACACCACCATATATAGCTTGATTGATGATGCGTGCAACCAGTTTAGTGCCTACTTCTCCTGATGCCTTCAGCATCTCAGCAACTATCCCCGACGGTCCAGCAGCCTTACCTTTCTTCATTTCCTTAATTGCCTCTTGTACCCTATATTCGTCAATCTCAATAGCTGGTCCCTCTGTTGGGTCTATTGGGGTAATTTCTCTCTGTCCCATTCATTATCCACATTCATCAGTCTCTCATAGTGACATTTCCAGGCCTCCTTTTTTTTACCATTCGTGACACTAAGTACACCGGCATCATTCCGGACACACTTATCTCCAACAACATCCTGATTCACACTGACACACTGCCTTGCAATGCGGAACAACCGCACGTCTCTGATCTTCCCGTCGCAGAACATTGGCAAACCTCCTACTCTCAGCCTCCCTGCGTGCTAAGTACAACCCGACGTCTAGCTTCTCTCCTAGCGGCTGTGTATCCTTCCCTACCCCACCATTTTCTCAAGCCTTCCATGCCAGTCTTTTGTCTCTAATGGCCCTATCTACGTGCTGTTCCACAACCAGGTCACTCTCTCTCCGGTTGAAGCTCTGCCCCAATCACAAGTTTCTTCAGAAGCCTGCAGTAAGTTGTCACGTAAGAAATTCCAGTTATCATCTATGTCATACAACTCTAAATCGTCTTCTTTTTCGTCATACACGTCTTGAAGGCCTTTGCTAAATTTATATTTTAATGAAAGGTCTTTTAGCTTCTAAACCTTTCTTTTCCACACCTTCCTGTATGTCTAATTCTTTCTCATGCATACTGAGATGTCACTAACGACTAACCTATGCTGTGGGGTACATTCTTCCCCATGGTATGCCTTAGTAGTTGACATCATCTGTATGTCTCGCTGTGTGTGTACACACAAACACACACACACACACAGGCATATATAGTGTAGTTGCCTTAGCAGTTGCTAGTTTCCTGTACTATAGATACTACAGAGTGTATCAATAGAGTTTCGTCCACACTTTATGTAATAAACAGTTGCACCTTGTATTTATTGATTTTTTTTTTAGAGAAAATGTGGGGTCAACTGTACTAGGTCCAATCCTGTCTTGAGGTTTCTTTAGCAAATGAGTACCTTCTTTAACTGTCCACAGAAACCATAATGTACTTATAAAATCACAATTACTATGAGTTTAAGTCAATTGAATAGAACGATTTGAGAATCGAAACACAGGGGAGACCATCAACTGTCAACATCTCATGGACAGCCTTAGATAAGTGACAGTCATTTAAAAACGGAACCAACTCACGTCACATCTGTCCCGCTGAGAAGCTCATATAACAACTACAACCTCCATACTCACGAACACATGTATTTCATGATTCGTACACTGTTCATTTTCTGACATTTGTACATTATTCTATGTACTATACATGTATGTGACAGCTCCCACCTTTGCAGGTTTAGCTGGCCTCCTCCAAGGTATATCTCGTTGGAGGTGTCTTGGGTAATTTAAATATAGGGACCCCAGTCCTATCATCTCATTTCTACAGCTGAGTAAAACTGGAGCAACGTGAAATAAAGTGTCTTGCTCAAGGAAACAACACATCACCCGGTCCGAGAATTGAACTCACAACCTTTCGATTGCAAGCCAATGCTCTAACCACTAAGCCATGCGCCTTCACTAGTGAAGGTTCTATACATGCACCTTTGATGAGTTGTAGTGCACCTGAAACACTGTACACAATAATTTCATTATTATTATTATTATTATTATTATTATTATTATTATTATTATTATTATTATTATTATAGGGCGGTGGATTGGCAGTATCGGTAGAGGGTCGGACACCATGCTTTGACGCATAGAGTTACGGCCCTTGAGTTCAAATCCCGCCAAGGTTAACTTTGCCTTTCATCCTTACGGGTCGATAAAATAAAGTACCAGCAATGCACTGGGTAATTGCTGGCCTTGTGCCTAACGTAAAAACAATTATTATTAGGATTATTATTATAGGGCGGTAGATTGGCAGTATCGGTAGAGGGGTCGGACACCATGCTTTGACGCATAGAGTTACGGCCCTTGCCATTCTGTGTTCAAATCTCGCCGAGGTTAACTTTGCCTTTCATCCTTACGGGGTCGATAAAATAAAGTACCAGTAATGTACTGGGTATTTGCTGGCCTTGTGCCAACAGTAGAAACAATTATTATTATTATAGACTTCAATAAAAAAAAAATAAGGAGTTAATTTGATTTGCTGGCACATGTCCACATTCTTATTTATGATGTCCAAACAGGAACTCATAATATGTGACAGATGATAACCACGAATCAGGGTAATACTAGATGTATGATGAGATGCAGAGTAGGTATAGTGAAGAGGTAGAATCCCAACTGTTTCATGAGTATTTTCATGGTTAATCTTGGAAATATTTGCTTAAATGAGATGAAATGACCGGGTTCGCCACTGGGATTCTCCATTGAGAAGAAGACTTTCGTCAGAGGGTTCTTCTCACGCGGAGAATATAAAATTCCCGAGTTCAAATCACGAACTGGCGCCATACAGAACTGTTCTGATGAGAGTGTATAATAAGGAAACAATCTTGTCTAGTGCCGAGTGTAAAGATAGAAGGCAAGGGCGGAAAGGTCAATGTCCTGCCACTAGAAATAGCAGCAGTTAAAACGACCAAAATGTTATCTCGATCTTAGGGGTGATTAATAATAATAAAGTATGTTTTCCTACGTGCAAAAAATGTATATAGGGACACATGTATTATCCAACCGTATGCCAATGTGGTTCTATGGCAGGTTAATAAATTAACGAGCCAGAACATATATAATCAAGGTTTAGCAAATAGAGAAAAGGTTTTTAAATAATTTTAAAAAGTTTACTGTACTTACTATATTTACCCTTACCGCGCGGTTTCAAGTCTCAAAATAGGTATACCTGCCCTCACCACTACACTGCAAAGATACCACACACCCTCCCGTGTCACATTGTCCTTCCGACTCTCTCTCTCTCTCTCTCTCTCTCTCTCTCTCTCTCTCTCTCTCTCTCTCTCCCTCTCTCTCTCTCTCTCATATATATATATATATATATATATATATATATATATATATATATATATATATATATATATACGATATTAATAAATGGAAACTATATTTATAAAACCATATTTATTTCATTATACATATTTCAGGGATACCACATTAAATTTTGGTATGCCTTCATCAGATAAAATACAATATATAACAGTTTTACAAATAGGTTTGACGTACCCTTTAAAAAATACAGCCATTACTTTGTAGGCTGTCTGGATATATATATATATATATATATATATATATATATATATATATATATATATATATATATATATATATAATGTGTGTGTGTGTATATATTGAAGGGAGATAGG
>OZ024741.1:218580235-218582957 GCA_964016885.1 Eledone cirrhosa | reverse complement strand
AGGCCGTTAGACAGAGAGAGATACAATTAAAGTGTTAGTTATTCAGAGAGAGAGAGAGAGAGTCGGAAGGCAATGTGACATGGGAGGGGTGTGTGGTATCTTTGTAATGGAGTGGTGGGGGCAGGTATACCTAGCCGGTGGCCAACCGGACGAGTCACCTAGTACATACATATGTGTGTGTGTGTAAGTGTATGCGCATGCGTGTGCGTATGTTCAGTTATTTACATGGCGGACAAAATGTATGATTGATAAGTCTCCCAGAAAGATTATTTATTGGCTTTTAGCGACCAACCAAGTGACTGGGTCAATCTCGGTGTAAGTCGACCAATGAAGCAATCAGGCAACCAAGCAATCAACCAGCCAACAAAGAGACACAGTATTATGATTATCGACCTCAATGCAATAAAGTGAAATAACACTCAATATGTTGAGCAAATATTTCGACTGCGTCAAGACATATTTACTCTCGAATAACAGAGTCTTGTTTAAAGCAGGTTTCGTCACGTGTCAAAAGCAATATCCAGTTTATGCACGCACGTAGTTGCACACACACACACACACACACACGCACACGCGCGCCGCGCACACACACCACATCACACACATATATATCATGAACATATCATCGTTTAACATCCATTTTCCAATATATATATATACTTAGGAAAATAGAATAGCTCAATTATCGACTACTGTACTATAGAATGCCTGAAAATGTGGTTTAGAACCCTCAGATAAATGGAAAAGATAGAGTATTGACGCACATGGGAGTCGAACCCACACATCTTGGTTATCGCGACCACTGTGTTAACCATTACACCAACATATCTTCCATTCAAATTAGAAGCTACATACTTAGCGAGTTTAAATAGCAAGTAAGTATGTTATGAACACAGTGAGCAGTTTGAAATTAGAAAATAGAATAGCTTTCACCGTGTTTTTGACAAAAGGAATTTAGCCTGATAATGGGTTTAGAACCCCTCAGAGATAAATGGAAAAAGATGAGTATTGAGACGTACATGGGAGTCGAACCTACATCTTTGGTTATCGCGACCACTGTGCTACTATTACACCAATAAATCAGCCATCTCTTACCATTCAAATTAGAAGCTACATTCTTAGCGAGTTTAAATGGCAAGTAAGACTGTTTTGTATCAGTGAGCAGGTTTGAAATATATATATAAGAGAGTATTGAAGTTTGCTTGAAGCATTGTGGAATAATAAGATTTTTTTTTTGTCGTTTTGGAAGCCTCAACAATGCAGATAGGTAAATCTCGGGTAACAGAATCCGGTAGTGAAGAGAGAGATGTAAGGGAATGTAGAATGAGATGTATAGTGTGTAGAAGAACGTAGGAAAGAGCGTAAAAAATAAAAAAACACGAGATAGAGTTACCTTGGGAGAGATTTAATTGTCCCTATATTTCGGATTCGCATCCATCAACTGGGGCGTTTTCGGAGGGGGGGGGGGGGAGTTATCTGTCGGAGAGGAACGGTACGTGGCCTCTGCAGTCCGCTGTTTGTGTGTAACTGAGGTATTCTGTAGAGCGCACGTGTGCGCGAAATAGGTGTGGTCAAGCAAAGGTCGAAGCAGTTCTTTTTATTGTGTGAGTGGGATGGCGTTAGCTGTCAATCCATTGTACTACCTATATGTACTGGTCTTTGGTACTAGCTGTGTAGTATAGTAGTATAGTAGTAGTCTGCCTGGTCGCTTGTTGGTCGGTGGATGGTGAGGGCGCTAAACACACAATAACAATCGTTCGAATGCTACTGTGTGTGTGTGTATGCGTGTGTTGTTGTCTCGTTTGTTTACACCAGCCACCTCGTCTCGCTTCTCTCGGATCGAGAATTTATTTGTGGTCCTAGGCGTTTGATCCAAAGTGCTTCCTTGATTCGTAACGTGCCGACGTTGCGTTCTGTCGCTAGCACTGTGACAATGGGCCTTCCATCTTTGTTTCCGCATTTTGGTTATATGTTTCCAGAAAGACGAGGCCCTGGTGTTGATGTGCTCCTTGATCCGGATATGTAGCGGCCGGATTGTGCTACCGATATAGTAGTGGTTGCACTTGTCACATTCTACCTTGTATACAACGTATCTGCGTAAGCAACAGTTCGTATGGCGCATCGGACAGTTTCTGGGGGAACACGCGTCACTCGATTTCCCGGGTTTCCTGGAGAGGCATCTCCGTAGGGAGGGGCCCGAGTGGGCCAGGTGGATGTCGAGATCCTCTCTCCGTATAGGCCTGCGGATAGTGGTTTTCCTCGTCCAGGTGTGGTATTTTAAGGAAGCACTTGCCTTGGGTGTTTCTCTGCCTCTTGCGTCTGGTGTCTCTTACTCTGTTTGTGAGCAAGGCTGGGTATCCGTTCATCTCCAGCACTCTGAGGAATCGCTTGGTGTGGGTGACACTACTCAGGGGATCGCTACATCTCTTTGTAATTGACGTGATCTCGTTCGTGATGTACCCTCTTTTAGCACTGTTAGGGAGGGCAGACTTGTAATGGACGAACAAGCCCCTGCAGGCTGCCTTGCGGTAGACGTTGGTGTGGATCCCTCCCTGCCCCGTGATGTTGATTCGGAAGTCGAGGAGGGGCAAGTGACCCGTCTTCGCTGGGGTGTTCAACACTGAAATCAATATTCTCGTCCGTGTTGTTGAACGTCTCATAAATTCCGTTCGCCATCTCCTGGGAAGATGTGAGGATGAGGATGTCGTACACGTACCTTGAG
>OZ024741.1:218552735-218572735 GCA_964016885.1 Eledone cirrhosa | reverse complement strand
CTACGGAACGGTTTTCATTCTTCATTTTCGATTACTTTTGTCTTTACTCGGACCACTTTTTTGTTTCTCAATTGTGATCCTGTCTCTATGTTGTACTCCTAAAGAAGGGTTTAAGTCCGATACGTCAAAATTTCATTCCTCTTTCCAATATAAAGTGTGAAACTAATAAGACTTTTTGTACCCCTGTTTGTTGAACATTTAATATATTTTCAAGAGGTGTTTAAGCGAATTCGTGTGTTTCAAGTTCCCCTTAAAAGTGAATAGACTACATATATACGACAAAAAGCAACCAGTCTACACTGTAAAGTAGTTGTGTAGGTGTCATGACAAAAAAGCACCTAGTCCACACTGTAAAGTGGTTGTGTTGGAGTCACGACAAAAAGCACCCAGCACACACTGTAAAGTGATCATGTAGGTGTCACGATAAAAAACACATAGTCCACACTGTAAAGTGGTTGCTTTGGAGTCACGACAAAAAGCACCCAGCACACACTGTAAAGTGATCATGTAGGTGTCACGATAAAAAACACCTAGTCCACACTGTAAAGTGGTTGTTTTTGAGTCACGACAAAAAGCACCCAGCACACACTGTAAATGTTGGCGTTAGGAAAGTCATCCAGCCATAGAAACGTAAACAGAAACAGTTCTGTATGATCAAGAGAAGGTCACCTGATCCGGCCTGTCTCTAATAGGACAACTAACCAATGCTAGCTTGGAAAATGGACGCTAAACGATGATGATGATATATACATACATATATGTGTGTGTGTGTGTGTGGGGGGTGGGGGGGGTGATATATACATACATATATATGTGCGTGTGTGTGTGTGTGTGTGTGTGTGTGTGTGTGTGTGTGTGTGTGTGTGTGGGTGGGGGGTGGGTGTATATGAACATATGTATACATATCCATATATTTATATGTATATATATAAGTGTGTATACGTACATACATACAAATATACAGACGTACAGTAGTGTGTACACACACGCATATATATATATACATACATGCACACATATATATATGTACGTATGGATTCACCGAACATTTATTATAATGCTCGGTGTGTTTGTAAACAAACATCCCGTATTAAGCCGTAGTGTCTAGCAACCATCGTTGCTCATTTGTTCAACACTGACAAAGGAACGCTGTACTAGTTTCAAGCTTATTAGCTATCGTCAGCAACGTATACCTTCCTGCCAGATGGTTGAACATCTGAAAGTATATACTTTCTTTATGCATATTAACGGCTGAGCAGCCTAATTTGCATATCGAGTGAGTTAATCGGCCGGGGTACCGAAAACGATAAACGTTATATATATATATATATGAAAGGTATATATTGAGTTAGAAACTCAAAAGAGGCCCTCACACATAAATAGCTCAAGGAAAGAGACTTTTCCGGGCCGTGCAATACAATTGAATATAAAAGAGAGATAAACACAGATATATACATGCGTTCAAATCGTAAGGGACCAAGTTCGGTAAGGTGAAAAAAATACTAACTATGAACAATAGGGTTTGTCAGACTCAATTTAAAAGAATAAATCAAGAAAAGAAATACAAACCGATAAATGTATGTATATATATATATATATATATATATATATATTAGTAAAAAGGAAAAGAAAATGCTGACAGATTTTTTCCAGTGAAAAATAGTTTAATTAGGAATAAGTATAAATTAGTAATAAGTATTGGTTAGTATTCAGTGTTAGTTTTAAGTTTTTTACCGGTTGCGCATTTCAAATGCTTTTCAAAAGTAATTTTGAGATAGAGCGTTCGTGATTTGGTTGGTTATTGAATGTCACGTGAATAAGCACTATAATTTTGATTGGTCGGTAGAAGTCACGTGAATGTTCAATAATAAAAGAGGTGAAATGATGTATAGTATTGTCATAACACCAAGGTGTGTGTGAGTGTATCCAGATTGTATGTACTGCAAAGGAATCCATTAGGCCCTGCCGTACATCCTACATACATTTCTATCCACAAGTATCCCATACGGCAGGGTCTAATGGATTCCTTTGCAGTACATACAATCTGGACACACTCACACACACATATATATAACGAAGGAAGTGTGATAATGAACTAGATGGACCATAACGCACCAGAAATAGCCGACGAAACGGCTTGAGCTCTGCTGTCGGGGTTAAACATTTTCCTATTATATATATATATATATATATTATATATATATATAAAGAAGATATTAAAAGATGGTTAAAAAAAGTTCCATATATTTTATTATGCGCATTTCGAAAACAAGATCATCCTGGGACAAAAATTGTGTTCTCATCAGATAAAATAAGATAACATGATATGAGGCCTAAAAACACTTGTGAGCAAGGTAGTGTCTAATCAACATATATTAGAACTACCTTGCTCACAAGTGTTTTTTTTTTAAGCTTCATATCATGTCTCCCTATTTTATCTGATGAGAACGCAAATATCGTCCCAGGATGATATTTGTTTTTGAAATGCGCATAATAAAATATATGGAACTTTTTTAACCATCTTTTAATTTCTTCTTATATATACTCCCGTCCAATAAACTGTTGAGTGCTACTTATCCGATATCTGCATTGCTTTATTGTTCTACAATAAAACTCACCTCCTACATATATATATACTACTTGCATCTCTAGAAGTGAGTTTGGGTGGCTGTGTGTGTAGAATGTTACACGATGCTGTCACAGTAGAAGACACTAGAGAATATGAGGTGTCCTATTCTAGCCAAGATTAACCCGTACCGTCTCAATAGATAATGTCATTATCTGTAATATCCGTTGACATACCTCTCTCACTTCTAATTATATAAGAGAGAAGAGTCACATTATAGCAGAAAAAACAAACGGCCTTGGATGGCACACAGGCAGAGACACACATACACATACACACATATACATAGACACACAGAGACACACATACACACACACACATACACACACACACACACACACACAGACATAGACACACATACACACAGACATAGACACACACACAGACATAGACACACATACACATATACACATATACACATAGACACACACACACACAAACACACACACAGACATAGACACATAGACACACATACACATATACACATAGACACACACACAGAGACACACACACACAGACATAGACACACATACACATATACACATAGACACACACACACACACACAGACATAGACACACATACACAGACACATAGACACACACACACAGAGACACACACACACAGACATAGACACATAGACACACATACACATACACACATATACATAGACACACAGAGACACACATACACACACACACATACACACATACACACAGACATAGACACACATACACACAGACATAGACACACACACAGACATAGACACACATACACATATACACATAGACACACACACAGAGACACACACACACACACAGACATATAGACACACATACACATATACACATAGACACACACACACAGACACACACATATACACACAGAGACACACATATACACACATATACACACAGAGACACACAGAGACACACACAGACACACACAGACATACACATATATATATACACACACATACACAATATATATATACATATATATATATATATACACAGACACATCACATACATATATACATATATATATATATATATATACACACACATACACGCATACTTACACACATCACATACACATGTACACACGCACAAACACACATACACACATCACATACACGCATACATATTCACATATATATACACATCACATACACATGTACACACACATACGCACAAACGCACATATACACACATACACACTGTACACATATACATAGAATACACACATACATACACACAGAACAGATACACTACACAGACAATCACATTAACACGCTATCATTGATCTATCAGTCAGTATACAGTTGACTGCCGAGTCCATAGTAAGGATCAAACCGCCAGACTCTTTCAAAAACGAAAGAGAGGCGGTTTTCCTCTGTACGGTGGCTATGGTGAAAGAAGTTATATGGTGGACGAGGTTGAGAGGACTGAGGACAGATGCCTTTCTCTCCGGACAACAATTGATTCCCTTCTTTAAGTATCACTTTAGAAGGAGAATCAGGGTGGAGAGAGAGGCACTGCACCCCAGTAAATTTACTGAAAGGTGGGTGAATAAAGCGAAAATGGCCCGAGTGATTGGGCCTTCTCTGTTTATAATCCTGTAGGTTGAGGAAGAGAGCAAAAGGAAGAAAGGAGCACTTGCACAACACGCTCCTCGAGTTGAGGGTTGTTCTATCGACGGGGTATTAAACAACCCATTTGTGGCGCCTCCCCCCTATTGGGGATTTCGATTGTTGAAATTGTTTGTTTTTATATTTTTTACACGACTGTATGTAAAATCCCCGGCATGTCTTTGTATTGTCCCCTTTCTTGTTGCGCCCTTGTGGCTAATAAAGAAATCTATCTATCACCCTCTCTATCAGACGTGTGTAACTTCGCGGAGAAGTTTCCGTTAATTTATGTAAGAAAAAAACGTGAGTTTTCAGTTAAATTTTATATTATTCTGTAACTTGACCACCCGTCTGGACCTTCAGGTGGTGGGTCAACTCATTTTCTTGGAAAAGATATTGTAAAAGTTTGATTACGTTATGAACGCTGCGTCCAACGATAATGGTGGTGGAGAGGCGGTAAGACTACAAAGCTCGCAGTCAACATCGTCTTCTTCACTAGATACTATAGAGATGGAAAGACGAAATGAAAATGCAAAAACAAATTCATATCCAAACAACACAAATGACACCAAACAGTTCAATGACAACAAAAATAACAGCAACACCAATAATGATGATAAAAACAACAATGATAACAACAACAAAGAAAAAAATAAAGGCAACACCAATAACACCAGCATCAAAGACAACAACAACGCCAAGGAAAATACGAATAATATCAACATCGGTGACAACAAGAATAACAACAACAATAACAACAATAATGACAACACGGATAATTCCACAAAGAAACCAAAAATCTCCGTTGCAGAGACAGTTCAAAAAAAGGAGGAACTGATATATCTCGACATAACAAATGCTGAACAACTTTTAAAGGACGCTAGGAGATATGTCACTTTCGAAAAAAATGGTGCTTTCAGTATCAATTCTCCGGTAGAAATTCGCAAGGAAACTGCTCTCAAAACGATAGTTTTTAGGACAGTTTCCAATTCTACCCGAAAACCAGTCCAATTGTCACAGAAAGAAATTGAACTGGTTTTCAAAATTTCAATGAATGATATTGCATTCATTCAAAGAAGCAAACTTTTTGGGAGTATTTCGGTACTCATGAAGGATCAATTGACGGCCCAAAATTACTCTGTGTCGCCAATTGTATCCAACCTGTACACCTTTTTCCCTACATACATGGGAAAAAGGACACAAAAGATCAGAATCACGAGTGTCACACCAAAGGTGAACATATGGTGGATACTGTGCGGCTTCATCAATTTTGATGAAGACAGAATACTGTCAGTAGGAAAGTCCCCCAGAGATGTATTCAATGGGACTAGCATTAAAGTTCTGGTGCAAATGAGCCCAGAGCGAATAGCTATGATCCCACAACGTGTACTCCTGGACGGACTCACCTACATAAACTTTTCGGTTGAGGGTAGGCGGCCTTCATGTTACCATTGCTTTAGCAGGGGTCACCTGAGGGCTTCCTGTCCTAAATTAATGAATAAAAAAAGGCTCTTCTGCTGACACCCATCAAAACAACACAACCACCAACACCACCATAACAACAACAACACCAACACACAAAAATAACCACAACAAACACAGTCCCACCCAACCCCACTCCACCTAAAACCACTGCAAAATCACATACAGACACAACAGCTCCCCAAGACATACCCCTCCCCAATCACACAGACGATACAACAGATGAGGCTATCTCGCCATCACCCAGTGAAGACGAGGGAGAACCCCATCGCTCGAAAAGAAAGAAAAGACATCACAAAAGCAAAAAACCAGCAAACACTACCACAAACATACAACCACCAACACAAACAACAAAAACATCACAAACAAAACCCCACCTCCTGAAAACAAAATACCTACAACAAAACGAAAGCACACACAAGAACTACAGACAAAAACAAACACAACACAAGAAAATTACACTTACACTTACATAAACACTGAAAACAAAACACTAACGGAGACCATCACGAACGACCCTTCGGTGAAAACCGAAGGGAAAACTTTCGCCCACTCTATTAAAAATAGCAAAAAACTGAACCTAAAACTGATTAGGGTCCCTATACAAACTTATAGGTCCCTAAAAGAAACATTTGAGAAGGATGTGGGGAATTCCTGCGTGAAACCACTCAACCGCGTCCTTCTCAAATGTCTCCCCACCCCAGACACCCCCATCCCACGAGACCCCACCCCACCAAACATCTGCGTCCCCACCCCGCCAGAAACCACCACCCATCCAGACAACCCCTCCAACACCCCCATGGAAATCGTGCGGCCTGGTCCCCAGGAGACGAAGGCTGAGTGACCTCTTTTCCTCTTTTAACTTTTCACCACCAACATGGCCAATATAAGAGTTGGATGTGTGAACGTACGCGGCCTGGGGATGCCCTGGAAACAGGGCAACCTCTTAAACGACCTCAGGTCGCACAGTATGGATGTGGTAGCCATTTGCGAGTCCAGGATCCACAGCGAGCGACAGCTGGCCCCCATCTTCGATGACTTTGAGATCTACGCATCTCTCTGTCAACCGGGGGGTGGGGGCGGAGTTGCCGTTTTGCTGCGGAAACACCTGGGCCTCGTAACACAGACGGTACATCTGGACCCGGAGGGTCGACTGGTGGTCCTAGACGTTGACGGTAGTGAAGGTGGAGCCTTCAGGCTGGTGGCCGCATATGCCCCATCCGGGACACCGCGGCCAGACTTCTTCAAACGTCTAGAGACTTTTCTGGGAACGTCCCGCTCCTTGCTTTTAGTGGGGGACTGGAATGGAATCCTAGATGCATGTTGGGACTATGTGGGAGCATGTCCCGATGAAGGGGGGTGTAACAGCCTCAAACAGTTAATCGACCGATTTGACCTGGCCGATAGATATCGACTAGATTTTCCGATTGCGCCACTGTGGACGTGGAGTAATCGTAGCGGAACATCTAGATCGTACCTAGATAGGGTTCTAGTTAGAAATAAGGATAGGGACATGTTAAGCTGTCCACAAATGTTCATGGTTGCCTATTCAGATCACAAACTAGTGACCTGCATGGCCAACCTTGATAGAACCCATAGACAAGGACCCGACTACTGGAAGCTGAACTTGTCGTTACCGACAAGCAAAGCCTACAGTAGACGGATTAGCACTTTAGTTAAACAGCACTTGACAAGGGCCATTGTCAACAACATATGGTGGTACTCTCTCAAGAGGGCAGTTAGATTAGACTCGATAGTTTTTAGTAAAGAATTAGCGTTAGATAGAAATAGAACCGAGAAGGAACTGGTAGATAAAGTAGAAGAGGCAATTAGAAGTGGCAACGTAGCCAGCGTGCTAGCAACGAGAACGGCCTTGGACCAGTTCTTCGACGCAAAGCACGAGGGCTGCGTTGTCAGAAGCAAAATACGTGCTCTGGGAAACGAGGGAGTCAAAGCTGTTAGCTGGGCCCGAGTGACGGAGGCAAAAAGTGGCAACAAGTTCACGATTCGGTCTTTGAAGGACCAAAACGGACGCGTGATACGTGAGCCGAAGCAGATGTGTGCGGCTTTTCAGCGGAACTTTGCTCAGCTGTTCGGGAGGGGCGGCGCGCCGGGAGAGGCTATGGATTTCGGTCCATACCTCGACGGCCTACCGCGACTCTCGAACAGCGAGGCAAAGTTCTGCGAAAAGCCGATTTCAGCCGCTGAGATAGGGGACGCGCTGAGCCAATGCGGCAAACGCAAATCTCCAGGTCTCGACGGTCTACCCTACGAATTTTACGTAGCAATGCCGGACTTATTCTCCGGTCTCCTGGAAGCGGTCGACTGCAACTGGCAGCAGAACGGGAGAATTCCCAGTTCTGTAACCGGGGGCGTGGTCACACTAATCAGGAAGGACGAGAATAAGGGGGATGACATAGGCAACTTCCGGCCCATAACTCTGCTAAACACAGAGTTACAGATTTTGGCCAAGGTGTTGGCAAAGAGGCTGGCGCTTGTCGTCGAGAACCTGGTGGGAGAAGCGCAGACATGCGCAATCCTGACCAGGTTCATACACGACAACCTCCACCTCATGCGATACATCATAGAGAGGGTAGGGTGTAAACCCGGCTTCGGTGGGGCCTTGATCAACTTGGATCAGTCTAAGGCTTTCGATAGGGTTGACCATCGTTACCTGGATGCGGTGCTCGAGGCGGCAGGCTTCGGACCCGTGTTCAGGGGCTGGATTGCTGCAATGCACAACAGCAACGTCTGCTCAAGGGTCAAGGTGAACGGCTACCTCTCGGAGCCGTTCCATATTACGCGATCCATTCGACAGGGATGCCCTCTCTCCTCCCTTCTGTACGTACTGACTCTCGAGCCACTACTGCGGAAGTTGGAGCTATTGCAGGGCATCCCTCTGGAACCGGGACTGCGGAAAGCGGCGTCGGCCTACGCCGACGACGTGACAGTAATGGTGTCGAGCGCCTCGCAAATCGAGGAAGTCGGCACCTTACTGAAGGAATACGAAAGTGTCACAGGAGCGAAGCTGAACCGGGACAAGTCCATCGGTTTGCAACTCGGATCGTGGAGAGGCAAACCGATGCCTTCCGATGGCGTCGTCGGACGCTGGACGGAAGGACCGGTAAAGCTGCTCGGGGTCTGGTTTGGTCCGGACCTCCAGGTGGAGAAGAACTGGAACGAAGTGACGGCCAACGTGTTTGCACTCACCCAGAAGTGGGCCGAGTGCAAACTATCCTTGAAAGGTCGAGCGGAGGTGGCGAACACTTTTATAGCGTCCGCCATCTACTACCGCTTGACCGTCGTGCCTTGTCCAGCCAAAACGCTCGCCAAAATGGAGCGCGCGCTCTTTCGATTCCTTTGGAAGAGGCGGGCTCCTTTGGTGAGAAGATCTATCTGCTGCCAACACCCTTCTAACGGAGGGCTGGGGATGCCGTGGTTGACGATGCGCAAACACGCGCTCAGGCTGCGGCATCTCTACGTATTCCTCACCGGACAACCGGTGTGGGCCCCGTACGTGAGGCGAGCCTTCCCACGACTCGTCTCGCTCACCGAGCTGCAGTCCTGGGTCAAGCAAAGACCGAGGAAAATGAGCAACTGGCACATCGAATGTGCTCAGGCCCTCACAGCCCTCTGGCAGGCGGACCCGGCGATCAGTGGAGACTCCACTTCGTTATTCTATAGAGGGTTGATCCGCAGCAAGTGCGACGACGCGCTCGGTGAAAGTCTAGGCGTAGAGGAAGATGAACTGGCCAGTCAGTTCGGTTGGACCTTCCGCCCGGGACCGATGGACAACTTCCAAAAGTCCCTGGCCTGGCAGTGCTACCGAGGAGCTCTACCAGTTCGAGACAAGCTCTACAGACATGGGCGCCCGGGCAGGGACCCTGCAAAAAAGATCTGTTCGAGGTGCGTGCGAGACGAAGAAACCGTCGCGCACGCATTCATACACTGCCCGGGCGTCACTGACCTGTGGGGCTATGTAGAACGACTATTGTCGCGGGTGGGACCAATCCAGTTGACCACCGAGTCCATTGTCATGATCAAACCGCCACTCTCCTTCAAAAACGAAAGAGAGGCGGTTTTCCTTTGTGTGATAGCTATGGCGAAAGAGGTTGTATGGTGGACAAGGTTGAAAGGGCTGAGGTCAGACACCTTTCTCTCCGGCCAACAACTGATTCTTTTTTTCAAATACCACTTTGGAAGGAGAATCAGGATGGAGAGAGAGGTGCTGTACCCCAGCAAGTTTTATGAAAGGTGGGTGAAAGTGGCGAGAATGGCCCGAGTGAATGGGCCTTCTCTCTATATCAGCCTGTAGGTTGAGGAAAAGGAGGAGGAGAGGAAGGGTGTACAAACTCTTCGTACTCCTGGAGATGAGGGTTGCACATTTTTTTTCGGGGGTATGTGTTACCCATATAAACTGTCTCCCTCTATTGGGGAAAATCGACTAACTTTTTAAATTCCATCTGTGATAACATTTTACACGTTTTTATTGTATGTAAACTTCCCCCATTGTATTTGTCCCCTTCTTTTGTGCCCCTGTGGCTAATAAAGAAATATATCTATCTTTGGAAGAAGAATGAGGATGGAGAGAGAGGTGCTGTACCCCAGCAAGTTTTATGAAAGGTGGGTAAAAGTGGTGAGATTGGCCCGAGTGAATGGGCCTTCTCTCTATATCAGCCTGTAGGTTGAGGAAAAAGAGGAAGAGAGGAAGCGGGTACTCACTCTTTGTACTCCTAGAGATGAGGGTTGCACATTTTTTTTCGGGGGTATGTGTTACCCATATGTAATGTCTCCTCTTATTGGGGAAAATCGATTAATTTTTAAATTGCATTTGTGATAGTATTTTACACGTTTCTATTGTATGTAAACTTCTCCCTTTGTATTTGTCCCCTTATTTTGTGCCCCTGTGGCTAATAAAGAAGCATATCTATGAATCAGAGTGGAGACAGAGGTGTTGCACCCCAGCACATTTTACGAAAGGTGGGTGAATATGGCAAGGATGGCCCGAGTGGTTGGGCCTTCTTAAACTCCCCAATTGTATTTGTCCCCATCTTTTGCGCCCTTGTAGCAAATAAAGAAATATATCTATCTATGATTGGGCCTTCTCTGTATATAAACCTGTCGGTTGAAGAAGAGAGCGAAAGGAAGAAAGGGGCGCTTGCACAACATGCTCCTGGAGTTGAGGGTTGTCCTATCTACGGGGTATAAAACAACCCATTTGTAACGCACCCCCCTATTGGGGATTTCGATTGTTGAATTTGTATGTTGAAAATATTTGTTTACACGACTGTATGTAAAATACACGCCATATGTCCTTGTATTGTCCCCTTTTCTTGTGCCCCCTTGTGGCAAATAAAGAAATATATCTATCTAGCTGACTATAAATATATGTGTGTGTGTCTGTGTCAGTGAGTGTGTGTCAGTGTGTGTGTGTCAGTGAGTGTTTGTGTCTGTGTCGGGAGGTTGTGTCTGTGTCAGTGTGTGTGTGTGTGTCAGTGTGTGTCTGTTTCAGTGTGTGTGTGTGTCAGTGTGTGTGTCAGTGTGTGTGTGGGTGTCAGTGTGTGTGTGTGTATGTCAGTGTGTGTGTGTGTCAGTGTGTGTGTGTCTGTGTCAGTGTGTGTGTCAGTGTGTGTGTGTCTGTGTCAGTGTGTGTGTGTCAGTGTGTGTGTGTCTGTGTCAGTGTGTGTGTGTCAGTGTGTGTGTGTCAGTGTGTATTTGTGTCAGTGTGTGTGTGTGTCAGTGTGTGTGTGTCAGAGTGTGTGTGTTTGTCAGTGTGTGTTTGTGTCAGTGTGTGTGTGTGTCAGTGTGTGTGTGTGTCAGTGTGTGTTTGTGTCAGTGTGTGTGTGTGTCAGTGTGTGTTTGTGTCAGTGTGATTGTGTCAGTGTGTGTGTGTCAGTGTGTGTCAGTGTCAGTGTGTGTGTCAGTATCAGTGTGTGTGTCAATGTGCCTGTGTTAGTGTGTATGTGTTAATGTGTGTGTTAGTATTCCCAACATAGGATGGAAACAGATCTCAAATCTTTCCATACATTAATCATATTTATAAGCTAGACACAATTACAGGTGTATACATACATCTGAACACCCCCCCCCCTCTCTCTCTCTCTCTCTCTCTCTCTCTATATATATATATATATATATATATATATATATATATATATATATATATATATATATATATAAATTAGCGAGAATCGATTTCAGCTCAGGAATTAACGAAAATCAACGTCCGATATGTGTGGCAAGCGCTCGATGAATCATATGAATCAGAGCTACAACATACGTTAAGGGCCAAACACACTGAGATGATGGTTAAACATATCATCCGCACAGCCAAAACAAAACGACCAAGTAATTCGGGTCAAACAATAAAAATATATGTGTTGATACTTTCCCGGACCCTGGACTGATGGTAAAATCTAGTATTGGTTCTGCGACTCCAAATCAGGTACTGTCCGCCTACATAAAGAATGTTGGGCTTCTGGTGAGATGATGAACAAGGCATATATATATATCAGATAGAGTGTGGTAAAAACCAGCGAGACCATAACCCACCAGAGTACTCGATACTTGGGGTAGTAGAGTGGGTAATATGGAAAGATTCAGGCAACCCTGAATCTTTTCTGGCGTCACACAGTAATACAGAATCCCCCACCCCCACCCCACACACACACAGGTACAAGCCGAAGCTGACGCATATAGACAATATGCCCCCACCCCCTCCCACTGTACAGTGGACGTGTAGGCGCCACGGAAAAAAAGCACCCACCACTCATTGTAAATGAGGTTGGTGTAAGGAAGGGCATCCAGCTGTAGAAATCAAGCCAGAATCAGTTCCTGTAAAGAGCAAGACATGGTCAGCCGACCGGACACTGCCTACAGCAGGACAACCCGTCTAACCCATGCTAGTGAGGAAGAATAGATGTAAAACGGTGATGATGATGATGATGATCATATATATATATTGTTATACTTTGGGAGGGTCATGTTGACAATAAGAAACACACGCACCAGTTGATTTCCCTTCAATTTATTATAAATTTTATAAATTTCCGGTTGGTTGGTTGGTTGGTTCCACAACCGGATGGTTGTTCATATATTGTCAAAGTTCTTTTGTCACACATTCTGTGACCTCTTCAGTGACTGGGGATTCTTTTATTTGTTTTGTGCCTCTCCTTATAAATTCTTCAATTTATAAATTTAATTTATAATAAATTGAAGTGAAAGCAACTGGTGCGTGTGTTTCTTATTGGCAACATGACCCTCCCAAAGTATAACAATATCGGTTTCAACACACGTTTTCAGATAAAGAATCTTGCTAAACAAATTCAGAAACGAAATATATATATATATATATATATATATATATATATATATATATATATATAGGATATCACCCCAAATGTATACATATATTTATTAGAATCCTCTTCAAGTGTGTATACATTTTTGGGATACCCTGTATATGAGTTTTTGTTTTATTAAGCTTTCCTAAGGAGAGATATTTGGCTGTAGCTAGATATAAAGTGATTTGCAGGAAATTAATAGTTTAAAATATTATTAGCAACAGTCATTTTCAGATATAATTCTATACTCATTCCTATTAATTGTTCTCTAGCAAGGATATGTCTACCATTAAAGAGGTCTGTCTGATATATGAGATTTGCCTTTCCTGGAAAAATATGAAGAAAAGCAAAGCCTTCATTAGCCTGTCAGGGCTCCAAATATAAAACACATTTAAATTCTGCTTAACTTACTATAAATCTCGCTCACAATTACATATACACATGTACAGATATACATACACACATGGACAGTCATACATACACACATGCACATATACATCATATTTATATATATATGTATATATATATATATATATATATATATATATATATATATATATATATATATATATATATATATATATATATAACTCACATATATATATATATACATATATGTGTGTATATATATATATATACATATATGTTCATAAATACATATATATATATATGTATATATATGTACACACACTTATATACTCACAAATGTACATGTATATGCCCATACATACATATGTATATATATGTATATATATATATATATATATATATATATATATATATATATATATATATATATATATATATATAGTAAGGTGCATTATTGGTTGTGTAAAATGGTCCAATAACTTATGTTAGCAATATTAAGTTCTCCACGCTTTTGTATATCTCCCATTCCATTCAAGGGAACAACTAGATGATGTAAAACGGAGTATAAGTATCAAAATGAAAATCCGAAGGCATTTAATTCCAATCATTTAATCACGACACATGTTTCAATAAGAGATAGATGGATTGTGAAGCCATGATCGATTATCACTGATCTCATCAGGTGAAAATGAATTGTCTTCAAATTCTTGATATGAGGGAGAAAAATAACGATGTTCTCTCACAGAATTCATTCCCTCATATGAAGACACACCAGTCAGAGACACGGCGACTGCTATTAACTTCAGTTGAGGTCATAAAAGTTTTCAGATTTCTATCGCTGCAAAAGACGCTGCACATCAATCAAATCTGTAGGAATACAGTCAGTCACAGTTAATGTGAGTGGGTACACACACATTCCATACCCACATACACCGGCTCGAGGTCAAAGAAAAATATATACATATATATACACACATCAACACAGTATTAGACCTGTAGAGTTAGTGTGGGTGGGTACACACACACTCACACACACACCGAAGCGATGTCCGAGAAAAAACAAATATAAGAAAACAAATATAAGAATGTACCAACACAGCACTCACCGAAAGTTAGTTCCCAAAACAACAGAAGCTATATTAGTCAAATCTCAATTTGACGATGTAAATTGGAAATATTGGGTTAACCAACGCCCCCCCCCCCCCCACACACACACACAAGCAAGTAAGTTCAGTTCAGTATTCTGCTACACGTGTATAGATTGAATTGTAACATCCATATCTTCAAGTGTATGTTATGGTATATACACATCCGAATCGTCCAAAAAAGGGTATGTCCGGGTATATACACATCAATGTGAAGAGCAAGCAATCAGCTCATATCGAACTCAATATGTACCGCTGTACAAATCCGTGCGTGCAAGCAACCGCAATGTAGGCCAGCAAAGGGCTCCGTGTAGGGTTGGGTATTGGGTAAATGCGTCCGGAAGTGCGATTTCCCGTCATATGGGCCAATGAGCTTTTAAGATAGTTGTTTGAGTGGTAGAGGTGTGTTATCCAACAGAGTAAAATAAACCCAGGATAGTAAAATCCAAAGGATCTGTGTAGGCCCATTAATGGTGTGTCAGTATTATTGTTCAATCCGTAACAGTGAGTCCTCCATGGTTAGATGATCACGGATCAAAACCTAGTGTAGTGTTCAGTCGGTAGGAACGTGACAGTCGTAGTTGTGGGAGCTCAATGTCTAAAGGAAACGGGTACTGTGTGTAGAGTTATGTATAGAGAGCATAATCGGTCCTAACTAAGTGTGTAATACGACTAGCTATATCCCAACTGAGAGAACTCAATGGTTAGGGTATCTTAAAGTAAAGGTAGGTGCGCGTAATCGGTCATGTCTGAGTGTGCAATCAATTACTAACTAGGTATACTAAGTGTGTAATCCTGAATTGTAAGTGTAACATCTAGAAAATTAACTATCTTTAGTTCTCTTCAAATACTATACTTAAGTCTATGTTCTTGAAGAATTTGCTAAGTTTTTTCCTCACCCTCTCTACCATACTATTATTATGGAACGACACAGTAAATAAGACGTCGTCACGATAAGCGCCGCCTCCCAAGTGGGGCATTTCCACTCCGAGACAGTCAAAGAGGTAAATGCCCACCAGATCCGTCACCTGGGCCGAGTCCGTGGATCCCATGATGATGTCGAAATTGTCTGGCCAATTCTTCCTAGTCCACAGGTCACCGTTGAATTCAATTAAGGTTTTCCTAGCTAGGAGAATAATGTTAATTTCTTCGGATGTAAGGTCGGTGTGTAAGCTAGCAAAGTTAAGGCCCTACCTAGAATAGTTGGAGAGATTAAAGAGTAGTAATTAGAGATATCTAACTGTATAAACTTAGTGCTATTCTTATTCTGCGATTTCTCAAACCAGTTAATTACCTCACTAGTTCCTGACCACAATTTGAGCTCCGATCTCCTAACTAGAGTGGGGATTATTTTATCAAGGATGTTTTTACTTACGATTCCTATGTCCGACTTCGAAGGGGCTATCAGCCTGACAGGTCTTGATGATTCAAAGTCCAATTTGTGGTCTTTCAGCAAAATCCTCGGAGTTCTAGGATGGAAGGGTTCGGTTTTATCCTCAATACCCAGTTTAGTCATGACGCTATTGGCCTCCGTGTTAATTAAATCCAGGTTGGCCCGTGTAGTTTTCCTGTAGCTTTTCCTAAGTTCTCTACTTATCAAATCGTCATAATTTATTCTATCCATATCGTACAGGTTGTTAGTCTTGTCTGCGTGCACCAGAATGCCGGTCGAGTTCTTTAATTTTACTAGATCACCTTTTGGTTGTCTTAGATAGCTTTTTCTCCTGAGTGGGTTTTTGCCCTAAACTTAAGGTTGGACACTATGTTAGACATTTCAGTCTCGAATTCTTCCAAGTATTTATTGTGTATATATATATATATATATATATATATATATATATATATATATATATGTATGTGCATCGACCTTAATTCATGGTGGATTCGTTGCAGAATCTGACTTTTTCCAGAGAAAGAAACAGAGTGTGTGTGTGTGAGAGAGAGAGAGAGAGAGAGAGAGAGAGAGAGAGAGAGAGAGAGAGAGAGAGAGAGAGAGAGAGAGAGAGTATGTGTGTGAGAGAGATATACAGAGAGATAATTGTTTGTACTTTTTGGCACAAGGCCAGTAATTACCCAGTGCATTAATGGTACTTTATTTTATCGACCCCGGAAGGATGAAAGGCAAAGTTAACCTCGGCGGGTTTTGAACTCAGAATGGCAAGGGCCGTAACTCTATGCGTCAAAGCATGGCGTCCGACCCTCTACCGATACTGCCAATCGACCGCTGTTAGATATATAGAGAGATAATGAAAGAGAGTGAGGACGGGGAAAATGGATAGAGAGAAAGAATCTATCCATTACTGGACTGGTACTTCTTTTATCGACCCCGAAAGAATGAAAAGCAAAGTTGACCTGGACGGGATTTGAACTCAGAACGTAAAGAGACGTAACTCTATGTTACAGAGTAGAGAGTTGGGACGAAAAGCACAAAATATTCTATCTGACGCTCTAACGACTCTGCCAATTCACCACCACATATATACACACATGTACGCACACGCACACATACACATATATATCCATAATCCTTATAGCCTTAACTAAGTCGGTCCTCCACCACCGCCAATACCACCACATACTATGCACTACTACTACCACCACTACCTACCACCACCACCCCACCACCATTACCACTACCACCACCACCACCCAACACCACCACCAACACCATAACCACCACCAGCACATCCCCCCCCACCACCATTACCACCACATACTATCCACTACCACTACCACCACCACCACCGGCACCACACCACCACCACCACCACCAACACCATAACCACCACCACCACCATTACCACCACATACTATCCACTACCACTACCACCAGCACCAATACCACCACCACAACCACCAACACCATAACTACCACCACCACATTACCACCACCACCACCATTACCACCACATACTATCCACTACCACTACCACCACCACCAATACCACCACCACCCTAACCCTAACCCTAACCACCACCAACACCATAGCCACCACCACCACATCCCCACCACCACAACCTTTGCCACCACCACCACTACCTACCACCACCACCACCACCACCACCACCACTACCACCACCACCACCCAACACCACCATCAACACCACAACCACCACCACCACCACCCAACACCACCACCATTACCACTACCACCACCACCACCACCACCAATACCACCAACACCACCACCACCAATACCACCACCACCATCACCACCACCACCACCACTACCATCACGACTTATAGGAAGCTGATCTACTTATTCTCAAGAAAGCAGAAGTCCAGATTTATTCCTAAAATAGTCTGTAAGTAGCTAATAATAGAGAGAGATTTAGAACAGCTAAGGTAGATGTGTTAGACGTGGGGTTCTATAGATGTATAGTGAGGAAGGGAGGGGCTGTGGGGGATGTGGGGAATGTGGGGCTGTAGGGGTGGAGGGGCTAGGAGGAGGTGAGGAAGGGGTAGATATTGAACAGCTATGGTAGATGTATAGGAGACGTGGAGTTCTATAGCTGTATAGTATGGAGGGAGGAGCTGTAGAGTGGGGGTGAGGAGGAGAGGTGAGGAGGTGTGGGTAGGAGGTGGGCTGTAGGGATGGGGTGAGGAGGGGGAGGAGGTAGATATAAGTAGCTAAGGAAGGGGGTGCTGACGGGAGGGAGGGTGTGAAGAGGGATTTGACATTAGTAGCTGAGGAGGGGGTGTTGTGGGGAGGGGTGCCGTGGGGAGGGGGTGCCGTGGGGAGGAGGTGCAGTGGGGAGGAGGAAGCAGGTAAGGTGGGAATGAAGGGTGTGATGAGGGGTTAGACATTAGTAGCTAGTGTTGGTTGAAGGGGTGAATTGTGATTAATGACGATGATGGTGGTGGTGGTGGTTGTGGTGATGGTAGTGGTGGTGGTGGTGGTAGAGGAGCCATCATTTGTGGCGAAGCGTAAGAAAAGCAAAAGTTTGGGTTGTTTCCGGTGACAAATCTGGAACACCAAACACACGCGCATACACATTTACACACACGCTAGCATATAGTAATAATAATAAATGTGAAGACTAAAATCCGAAGAGGGTTCGATAAGAATAATATATATATAAAATATATAAAACCTAAAGCAAATATTTATTAAAATAACAGATTAAAGTTTAAGCAAAGAATCTTCTGAAAGATCCCGTTAAGGGTGAAAGCAGCGATTCTTTGCTTAAACTTTAATCTGTTATTTTAATAAATATATACATGAACCAACAACAGAACCCTTGCTCATCAACAACCACAACACATACCACCCCCACCATCACATTCACCCTCATGAAACAACAAGCTACAGACCCACACGCAACAGACCAACAAAATATAATCACACACAAAACTACATTCCTTTTTTAGGGAAAAGCCTGAAATACCAGGATACTCGATGGCCCCCCCTCAGGAGAAACCAAAAATAATCAACCTCTCAAAGACACCTCTAACCAACACACAAATCAACATTTTAAGTAAGGGCCTGAAATTTACACCTACACCACGTAAACCAAACTTCCCCGAAATGAAGGATGACATCATGGAATGCTGCCGAAAGCTGCGACTAACGGAATTCTTCCACAACGACACCAACACTGAAGACGAATCACTGGTTAGAAATAAAAGCAATTTCTGCCCACAAAAGGGAAGAAATAAAGCACTGGACACGTACTGCGAACACATCACCAACTTTCCCTATGAAAAAATTACAAATAAACACACGAAATCAAACCTATCTACACACGAATGGGAAGAATTATTCACACTTAGAAACAACCCCGAGATAACTATCAAAGAAGCCGATAAAGGCAGTACTGTTGTCATTATGAATACGGACTACTATAGGACCCTCGCACTTAACATTTTAGAAAACAACACATACTATGAAAAAACAGAAAACTACAAACACACCAAAACAATGGGGAACCTTTTGACCTTACTGAATAAATACCGCAACAGCTTAACCACAAAAGAGTTTAACTATATAAGCCACTTCAAATGCAATAAAAGCTCTTTTTACGGCTTACCGAAACTCCACAAATGTAAACCCATAAACGATGCATGTGTCACCTCAACCAACAATTACATTGAACTAACACCACCAGAAGACCTAAAACTCAGGCCAATTATAGCAGGCCCTACATGTGAAACCCACAGACTTAGCAACTTTCTGGACATCCTACTGAAACCCTTTCTACAACATATACAGAGCTACATACGAGATGACCTTGACATGCTGAAACACCTCCCTAAAACAGTAAGTGCAAATACAATTCTTGTCTCCTTTGACGTAATAAACCTCTACACAAACATACCTCACAACTATGGAATAACAGCAGTCCAATACTGGCTTAACACACACCCATCAGAAATACCGACACGCATCAACACAGATTTTATCAC
>OZ024741.1:218542735-218547735 GCA_964016885.1 Eledone cirrhosa | reverse complement strand
AATGATTTTAGATGTATGTATTACCTGCTTGCCCGTACCTCTGTTTCTCTTTCCCTGTCTCTCTCGCTCTCCTCTCTCTCTCTCTCTCTCTCTCTCTCTCTCTCTCTCTCTCTCTCTTTAGATGTGTGTGTGTGTAGTTTTCCTAATCTGTCTCTTTTACTCTCTGTCTCTCTAGAGGGTTGCCTTTTGATGTATGTATTACCTGCTTGTGTGTTGACCGAATTTGAAGGAGGTTATCCTTTAGAAAGAAACATTCATACGAGGCTCATCTCTATGTTGATATATGATATAAATAATGGGATTGATGAATAAATATCTGTATACAACAACTACAACGGTACGCGATGGGATCCACCCACAGCCCCGGCGGACAGAATGGAGAAGGCGTTTCCACGGAGGACGGCAAGGGAGACGCGCTGGAAAAGCCATTCCAGCTCGCGGCGTTCACACCTGCGGCTGGCTAGCTCAGCGCCTATGGTGGTGAGTAAGGGGGTAGCCTTGGGGCTGAGGACACCAGAATCTCCACTGCCAGGGGTACGACCGTAAACTTGTTGGAGAGTGTTATTTGACCGGTATTTGAGGAGTTTGGCCCCCTCAGCCCGACGTGCAGCAGAACCTGGGTATATATTGATATATTGAAGGTAGAATCGGAAAGTAAAAGAGTGTTGTCATATAGAGAGTGAAGAGAGACAGAGAGTAAAGCAGTTAAATTATAGAGAGGGTGAAAGAGAGAGAGAGAGAGAGACGACGCTCAGCTTTATAATATTAGAGAGTGAAGAGTGACAGAGAGAGTAAAGCATTTAAATTATAGAGAGGGTAAAAGAGGGAGAGAGAGAGACGACGCTCAGCTTTATAATATTAGAGAGTGAAGAGCGACAGAGAGAGTAAAGCAGTTAAATTATAGAGAGGGTGAAAGAGTGAGAAAGAGAGAGACGACGCTCAGCTTTATCTTATTAGAGAGTGAAGAGCGACAGAGAGAGTAAAGCATTTAAATTATAGAGAGGGGGAATGATCTATTATAGAGAGAGGAAAGAGCGACGGAGAGAGTAAAGCTAACAAACTATAGGGAGATGTGTAGGATACATACATAATACACATGGCACTCAGCTTTATAATATTATAGATATATAAAACTGAGGAAGGATGTATGTATGTATGTGTGTATGTATGTGTGTATGTGTGTGTATGTGTGTATGTGTGTGTGCGAAACCCGAGAAGTACCCAACCGATCTTTTTCAAAACATTTTATGTGTATTACTTGTATTTTAGGGAGTGTTATGCACATAAAAAAATCAACTTTTTGATCCCCTAAGGCATTAGGTGAAAAAACTGCGTTTTCCCCAGCTTTTTAAGGGTTTTTTGAGGCGTTACGTCAGACCAATTTCCTTGAAATTGTAACTATGTATTAGTCAGTCTCTTCTTCATACCGTGAGCAAAGAAAATCCAACTTTTTTTATGGCCTAGGGCCCGCTTTAGGTGAACAACTTCATTTTTGTTCAGCTTATTAGGGCTTTTTTTTATTTTATATATATATATATATATATATATATATATATATATATATATATATAAATATATATATATATATATATATATATATATATATATATATATATTGTTATACTTTGGGAGGGTCATGTTGCCAATAAGAAACACACGCACCAGTTGCTTTCACTTCAATTTAATTTAATATATATTTATAAATTTACAAATTTATAAATTTCTGGTTGGTTGGTTGGTTCCACAACCAGATAGTTGTTTATATATATATAGTCATAGTTCTTTCGTCACACACTCTGTGACCTCTTCAGTGACTGGGGATTTCTTTCTTCGTTTCTGTGCCTTTCCTTTCTTCTATCCTACGCCATTTTGTTTGTGTGTGGGTTGCGTGCTCAGTTTGCGCATGCGCCACATCCGGGTGTCTGTGTGTGTTTGTGTTCATTTTTCTATTTTTCTATTTATATTTGTTTGTTTATTTATTTATTTATTGTTGGTTGGTTGTTTGTTCTATGTGTGTGTGTGTTTTCATTTTGTCTTGTGTGTGTTTTCATTTTGTGTGTGTTTTCAATTGTAAGTTGTTTATATATGTGTGTGTGTGTTTTCATTTTGTCCTTAATTGTAAGTTGTGATGTTGCTGTTCCACTCATATTTTCTATTTAATTTTGGTTTTAATTCTTTTATGCTTACTGCCTCTGTAATTTGCCTAAACATTGCGTCTTTCTTGTGTGTGGATTCTATTTTTATTTCTATGCTCTCTAATTTACCCCTGTGTTCTATCTTAGCATGTTGGTAGAGCACAGATGATTCTTTACTATCTTGGAGGTCTCGCCAGTGTTCATTTATTCGTTCCCCTATACTACGAGCTGTCTCACCTATGTACACTATATTTTTGTTTCTACATTGTCCCTCAGTACATCTTATGCTATATACTACATTTCTAGTTTTACAGTTAATATGGGGGCTTATTTTACAGGTTATACATTTCTTATCTATACATGAGGGTCTTTGGAACGGGTATGTCTTGCTAATAAGTGTTTTTACGGAGGTACCAGGTCTTTCTACTATCTTAATATTGAGATTATGTTTCTTTAGGGCCCTTCTAAATTTGTAGGCTAGTTCACCTCTAGGGGTTGTATTGATGAACATTACACTCTGGTATTTATTGCTATCATACCATGAGTTTATTCTATTGGCCTTGTTCTTAGTTCTTTCTATTCTATTCCAAAATTTGCTCCTATACAAGGGGCAGGTCCCATTTATGTCATTATTTACCATTTTTTCCCATTTGGTTCTGGCTCCTTTATACACTCTGATTCTATCTCTCTGATTGTAGCCAGAGAATTGCATACGGTGGATGAAGTGTTGTATGTGTCTCTCTAGTTCTTCGGGGTTGCACATGCGGGACACATTTCTCATCACCCGTATCAAATCCGCAATCAGTATGTTGATTTTGGTATGGTCCGAAATGGCCGAGTTTCGGTGGATCAGATGTTTGGAAGTCATGGGTTTGGCATAATGGGAATGGAGGATTTGTTTTTGGTTGTTAATAGTATCTAACCAGAGCTCTGTGTCTAGTACAGGTAATCGATGGTTGGGGTGTCTACTTGGGTAGTCTATAGTAACTCTAATGCTCTGGTGGATGGAGTTTGCTATTTGCTGGATGCTTTCCATTGTGTTTTTCTCAGGTTCCTGACTGTTCTTTAGTGGGGGTGTCTTAACTACGATGTTTATATCATCTACGTAGCGGGAGTACATTATCAGGGTTAATCTGTCTTCTAATTGTTCTTTAAGTTTTTGTTTAAGTCTACTGTCCCACCATACCATGAACAAGTTAGCTATGTCGCCTGCAATGCTAACACCAATGGCTGCTCCTTCCTCTTGGGCATATGTTTTACCATTAAATTTGAACATATGTTCCTTAAGGGTTAATTTTATGCTGGCCCCTACCGCATGTGCAATCATTTTCTTCAGTTCATCGTGGTTTTCGGGTGTCCGTATGGCTCTGGTCCACCCGTTCCATCTATCTGTGTGGGTTTTCTTGGCCATTGAGGTAATGGTAGGTGGTCTGCCTCTTGCTGGTCTTGTAGGGCACAGGTTGCTAAGGTCATAAGTGTCTAGGTAACTATTACTATGGGTAAGCTTAAGTAGAAGTCCCAGCTCACTGGTATCAATCCCACGGAACTCAACCTTGCTCTCGCTGATCATTTCGACGCATTTCTCCACAGCAAAATCCACGTCAATAGATGGATACAGGGACACAACATCCATACTGCCTATTATGCAGTTTGTTAGGTCCCCAGATCGGTTACCCGCGTCGATTCCGCTGAGGAGGTCCTCCGTGCTGTCACACACATCTGGGGACATCTCAATGATGGGGCGTATGATCAGGGAGAGGAAGTAGGACAGTCTGTAGTTACTAGCAATGTTAGCCCCACAGACTGGCCGTGTTGGTGGTCCCGCGACAGGGTCCCAGCCCGTTTTATGGTCTTTTCGAAGCCCATACAACGCCGGCACGTCATTGTTCCAGGCCTGGAAGTTGTTGGCAGTCCTTTTGTTGGGCTGCATTATATTTGTCCACATCACCATATGGGCATTGAGGGTTTTTTCTCTGTCCTCATGCTCCTGTGGTGTTACCTCTCTTGTGTTAGTGATGTGGGGTTGCATTGCCTGGATGTAGTTTGGCAGGCTGTCAACCGACATTCTGCCAGACTTGTCTGTTGGAAAGCATGCTATCTCTCCATTACGCGAGCGCTGCATGAGCTTACGCAAGCCATTTGCAGATTCTTCTCCCAGTTGCTGGGCCTCTATTCTATTATGCTTCTTGCTATACTGTTCTATAATATTTCTAAGTTCGGATTTAGCTATACTAAATTGTGCTTCTGTTTGTTCATCGACCTGCGACGGCAACTGCGTGCGTTTGTTAAATGGCAAAGTCGTGGCGTGGACTCGTCGTAGGTCGAATGATTTATCGGAGGGGTTATAAAACGGAGAGTTCCAGGCTGCTGCTTTATGTGTACTTGCGCTATTGTTAGTTGTGTTGTTTCTATTTCCACCAACAGCAGCAGCCTCAGCTTCATGGTTGTTTCTATGTCTCTCATAATTACTCCTGTCTCTTTCCACTGGCTCAATGTTGTTATCTACCCTATTTTGTGTGTCTGTGTGTTCGTCTTGGTTATTCTCTTTGTCCTTAGTCTCCCTACTCCTTTTAATCCTATTACTTTCTCTTATTTCTCTGATTTCTGTGCTACTGTCATTACTTGTTTTCTGTGTCTGTGTGTTTAAGATTGTAGTGGTGGTGAGAGGCATTGAATGTGTGTGTGTTGTTGTTGTTGATGTGTGTTGTTGTCTCCGTGTGTGTGTGTGTTATCGTTGTTGTGTGTGTTGTTATTGTTGTTTGTGTTTGCGTGTCTGTTGTTGTTGTATCTGGGTATGTTGCTGTTGTTGTTGTTGTTGATGTGTGTGTTGTTGTTATTGTTGTCTCCGTGTGTGTTGTTATTGTT
>OZ024741.1:218512735-218537735 GCA_964016885.1 Eledone cirrhosa | reverse complement strand
TCAAGTTGTATAATCAACAGAACAACGTATTTGTGAAATTAATGTGCAAGTGTCTTAGATTTTTTGTTCTTGCTTTTCTTTTTAGTTTATTTCTGGCCGGAAGTTGTTTCCAAAACACAGTTGTAGACATGCGCTTATGGGCCACTTTCTACCCAGGTCATCCTGTAATTCGGTTAGTTTCATTTCCACAACAGACGACTCCGTAAATAATGGTTCGAGAATTGTACAACTATCACTGTTGAGCTCATTAACTATGAAAGAATTTAAAAGAAAAGTAAAGAAGGGCTTTAGTTTCTGCAAATAATCAAACCTCCTGGCTAGGAAATTATCAAGCCGTCTTTGTAATTTATCTTTGTATTCTTCCAGTTCGAGATCGTTTATTCCAATATCAGGGAGTGTATTCTTCCAGTTTGTGGTCTTTTATTCCAATATCAGGGAGTGTATTCTTCCATGTTGGAGATATTTTATTCCAATATCCGGGAGTGTATTCTTCCAGTTCGATATTTTTATTCCAATATCAAGGAGTGTATTCTTCCAGTTTGTGGTCTTTTATTCCAATATCAGGGATTGTATTCTTCCAGTTTGTGGTCTTTTATTCCAATATCAGGGAGTGATCCCTTGCAATTTGTGGGCCTTTTTTTCAATATTTCAGTATTAGGGAAGAACACATTGATCGTTCGTTTTGTATTGCATCGTTTATTTTTACATTTAAAAAGTGAGTTATAACCCTGAAATATTATGTTGAAATTTCTTGGGTAAAAACATTAATTTGTTTTGTTTTATTTGTCATCATTTGCCCTTTGTATATATATATATATATATATATATATATATATATATATATATATACTAGCAGTGGTACCCGGCATTGCACGGGATAATGTATTTTGGAACGCGAGCCGCCAACAGACCTAATCGTTGAGACCTAATCGTTGAAAAACTGCATGCCTGGACAATATGTAAAGAAAATAAACCGAACACTCTGATGGCTGGATAATCTTTAAGATTTTCCTTGATGAAGCAGGAAAAATGCAGGTTTTCACCTAATGCGGACCCTAGAGCATCAAGAAAATGAATTTTTTTTATGTGCATAATATGCCTTGAAATTTCGGGGAAATCGGCTAGACGTAACGCCTCAAAAAAAAACGTAAAATGCTGAAAAATGAGGTTGTTCACCTGATGCGGGCCCTAGGCCATAAAAAAGTTGGATTTTCTTTGCTCACGGTATGAAGAAGAAACTGACTAATACATAGTTACAATTTTAAGGAAATCGGTTTGAGGTAACGCCTAAAAGAAAAACCCTAAAAAGCTGAAAAAACGAGGTTTTTCACCTAATGCGGCAAAAAGTTGAAACAAGTAATACACAATACGCATGGAAAGTTTGAAAAAAATTGGTTGGGTACTTCTCGAGTTTTAGGGATTCAAACTCACATACACACAGACAGACATCCTCAGTTATATATATATATATATATATATATATATATATATATATATATCTACTGCACTGTACCGGCTTTCTGAAACTTATCAATTATTTATTACATATCTCACATTGCTTCATATTAACTATATTAGGATGTGTGTTTACGCTTCCACTGAGATTGAGAAGCTGGGTGACGTTTCTTGACAATCTCTCTCTCTCTCTCGCCCCCCCCCCCTCTCTCTCTCTCTCTCTCTCTCTCTCTCTCTCTGCCTATATATATATATATATATATATATATATATATATCTAGGGCGGGTAAAATTCCCGAGATCCATGGACGAGTTCTCTGCAGTGGCCTCTGCCATGTCCTGTGTCTCCAAGAGACCAGTCAGTGTCTATACTTAGGGCATCAACATATGTTAACCTCGGTCTTCCTTCCAGTGTGTCCGAGCAGGGGCTCCCACAGGAGCACTGAGTGCAGTGTCAACTCTGGATGTCGGTGAGCATGTTCAGATAACCTCAGTCTCCTCTGTGTCCCTTTTGAGCTGACTTTTGGGAGGCTCCCGTACAACTCTGAGTTCTTCATCCACAGTGTATACTGATTAATGTTCAGAGCTATCCTCAGCACTCTCTTCAAAAATCCTATTTTATGTGTGTAAGTTCACGGACCATCTTTCCCTTCCCTAGGAATGTCATGTGAGAATTCATAGAAGATTCATTATATCAGTAAGCAGCCCCCCCCCCACACACACATAATTATATTTTTCTCCCCAAACTACCAAAACATACATCTATTCGTATATGCGCTACGATTTATGTACATGTTATGTTTATCGAATATCGAAGTTTTTATATCTTTGTTGATATTTGAAAATAACAGCTATACTAATCACTACAAATATATTGACCAAATTTGCCCCCCCCCCCCAACCTAATTCAGAAATGCTTCCACCGCCCCTGGTAAGGAACACCAGATCTTGAGTCCATTCAATATTTTCCATCTGAGAATGAGTTGTTTTCATTTCTTTAAGAAATATAATAATTGTTTCTACTTTAGGCACAAGGCCAGCAATTACCCAGTGCATTACTGGTACTTTATTTTATCGACCCCGTATGGGCTTCACTAGATCCCCAAACTTACAGGAGATATTTATGGTTGGCAGACACCTTACAATGCAGTAGAAAAATATCAGACAATATTGAGTAGTATTATATGGGACTGCACCAAGATCATCTTCAAACAACAATCCTTCAACAACATTTCTGAAACTGTCGACGATTCTTCCCAGTTTATGTATATGAAATAGTCAATTCTAAGGACAGGTTTTATGAACTCTTCATATTTGAGGACCTCTCTGCCAGACCCTTACAATCAATAATGTAATGTTTAGGGGGAAAAACTCTCTAAAAAGTTGCCATTACTTTTCATAAGTGTACTTAATCCGGTATTCTCCCCCACCACCCAGCCAACCCACAGCCGCCGCCAACATTGTAGGAGCTGCATCTGTTGCCCCACTAACCCCAGTTTATTCAGTGGAACACACCAGCGTTTGTTAAGGTTCTGTCAAACGAATTATTTTAATGTGAACACCCAAAAAAGTTATTTCTATTAATACCAGCAAGTCGAACCAGTCAACCAACATTCCTCTCCTCCACAGTTATATCACAGGAGGAAATACTACCAGATGTACAAAACACTACCAGATGTGAGTTTGTCGTATATGTCTGTAGATTCGTCAAGAACTAGGTTGGATACAAGAGAATTCTTTAAACCCCGTTTTCCAGTCAGTCTACAACATCGTCACTGATCTGGGAGATACGCCTCTATGTAGTGTGACGTGAAACTTACTGTTTGTCTGCTTAGTCACTGTTATTTTAATCTAACACCGCAGCTTAGTTAGATTTTTCATTGCAAATTCGCCATCAATTTATGGACGTTTAACACGAGAATATTCTGTCATAATACAATTAGTTTCAGTATTTATATCGGCTTCTTTGCTACTTCTCTGACGTTGTAGCACTCAATAAATTACTTAGCGCGCACAAACACGCACACACACACTGCGCGCACAAACGCATTCATAGACGCACTCATATGCACGTATACATAAACACCAACTCCTATACATAAACACTCACACACACACATAACCGCACTACAACACAGACACTGCCACACTCACACACATTACCACCCACATACTACCACATGCTACATATACACATACACACAAAAACATATACACGCTATCACTCACACACTACACACAGACATACACATACACTCACACACACATACACACACACGTACACGCACACACACACGCACACATACACACAAACATTGACACACGCTGGCATGCTACAGCATAGACACTACCACACTCACGTTATCACATGTTACACACACAAACACACCCTATGATATACACTTCCTCGCAATACATGATAACATACAGTCTTCCTCCCACACAGCTTTTAAATGTTCTGTCTTGTCATCTCGTTTCCTACACAACAATGACGCTATCTCCATCCACACAATTTTTACAGATGATTGAAAACAAAATTAATTATCAACATTGGTATCTCAACTTACGCAGAAGAAAGGAACCAATCATCAGATAGGACCAAGGAAACAATGTCTCCATTGCTCTTTCCATTGCTAATACTACCTGTTGAACCAAGGAAACAATGTCTCCATTGCTCTTTTCATTGCTAATACTACCTGTTGAACCAAGGAAACAATGTCTCCATTGGTCTTTCCATTGCTAATACTATCTGTTGAACCAAGGAATCAATGTCTCCATTGGTCTTTCCATTGCTAATACTATCTGTTGAACCAAGGAATCAATGTCTCCATTGGTCTTTCCATTGCTAATACTATCTGTTGAACCAAGGAATCAATGTTTCTAATGGTCTTTTCATTGCTAATACTATCTGTTGAACCAAGGAATCAATGTTTCTATTGGTCTTTCCATTGCTAATACTATCTGTTGAACCAAGGAATCAATGTCTCCATTGGTCTTTCCATTGCTAATACTATCTGTTGAACCAAGGAATCAATGTCTCCATTGGTTTTTCCATTGCTAATACTATCTGTTGAACCAAGGAAACAATGTCTCCATTGGTCTTTCCATTGCTAATACTATCTGTTGAACCAAGGAATCAATGTCTCCATTGGTCTTTCCATTGCTAATACTATCTGTTGAACCAAGGAAACAATGTCTCCATTGGTCTTTCCATTGCTAATACTATCTGTTGAACCAAGGAATCAATGTTTCTATTGGTCTTTCCATTGCTAATACTATCTGTTGAACCAAGGAATCAATGTCTCCATTGGTCTTTCCATTGCTAATACTATCTGTTGAACCAAGGAATCAATGTTTCTAATGGTCTTTTCATTGCTAATACTATCTGTTGAACCAAGGAATCAATGTTTCTATTGGTCTTTCCATTGCTAATACTATCTGGTGAACCAATGAATCAATGTCTCCATTGGTCTTTCCATTGCTAATACTATCTGTTGAACCAAGGAATCAATGTCTCCATTGGTCTTTCCATTGCTAATACTATCTGTTTAACCAAGGAATCAATGTCTCCATTGGTCTTTCCATTGCTAATACTACCTGTTGAACCAAGGAATCAATGTTTCCATTGGTCTTTCCATTGCTCATACTATCTGTTGAACCAAGGAATCAATGTCTCCATTGGTCTTTCCATTGCTAATACTATCTGTTGAACCAAGGAATCAATGTCTCCATTGGTCTTTCCATTGCTAATACTATCTGTTGAACCAAGGAATCAATGTTTCCATTGGTCTTTCCATTGCTCATACTATCTGTTGAACCAAGGAATCAATGTTTCCATTGGTCTTTCCATTGTTGATACTACCCGTTGTACCAAGGAAACAATGTCTCCATTGGTCTTTCCATTGCTAATACTATCTGTCAGTCACAACGTCTGCAGAAGAAATGTATCGATCGCCAGACTAGACGAAGGAAGCAATATTTCTAACCGTCTTTCAATTGCTGATATTATCTGCCGGTTACAACTCAGATATGACCAAGGAAGCAGTGTTTCCGTTGGTCTTTCCACTGCTGGTCCCATCTGCGGATCACAACACTTGGAAGAAGAAAGGAGCTGATGGTAAGATCGGATCAAAGAAGCAATGTTTCCATTAGTCTTTCCACTGTTGATCCTATCTGCTGGCTGCAATTCCTGGCAGAATAAAGCAACCAAACATCAGATTGGCCCGGGGAAGCAATGTTTCCATTTGTCTTTCCACTGCTGATACTATCTGCCGGCGACATCTACTGGCAGAAGAAAGGAGCTGATCGTTAGGTCAGACCAAGGAAGCAATGTTTCCATTGGTTTCTCTGTTGCTGGCACTATCTACTAATTGCCAACACCTTAACTATAAGGCCATACGCTTTTACGTATCAGGTCATATCCCAGTTAATAAGGAAAAACATTACAGGGCCATTAGCTCTGGATGGACTAGTAGGGGAAGCCATTCTGACATTCGGCATATCTGGGGCAATTTTAAAAATAGCAGAACCCATTCCGCTTCATGTCGAACGCAGTCGATTTCTTCTAGAGGAGAGAAAACGTGAAAAAGATAGAGAAGAAAAATCGACCCAGTACAGTACGGGTACTTTTCCGAACTCGAAATGACGAAAGTAAAGTTAACCTCGGCGGGATTTGAACTCTCTCTGGAGTGATTTATAACAAAATCTACGGCATTTTAAATCCGACGCCCTAACGACGCTGCCATTTCGCCACATTAGTAAAAATGTAGAAAGTGACTAACCCAGGCTCTGCTGCACCTCGGGCCGATGAGAGTGAACTCTGCAAATATTGGTCGTTCTCCGACAGGTTTGCAGTCGAGCCCGTAGCTGTTGAGACTTCCTTCTAGTCTCCTTAGCACTAGCGCCCCCACCCTACTCCCCACCATCGATACAGAGTTGGCTACCCGCTGGTGTGAGCCTCGCGAGCTGGAATGGCTCTTCCAGTGCGTCTCCTTCACCATCCTTCGGGGAAACGCCTTACCTATTCTCTCCGACGGGGCCCCCATTTGCTCATAATAGTGAGAGATGAGGAGAACGGGAGAAACGGAGGTAGTGACAATGAGAGTTTGGTTCCATTGTGTTAGGACCTGGTATATCTGTGTATGTTTCACGAACACACACTCTAATACATGTTTTAATTTTCACAGTTGTATAAATAACATTATAAGTGAAAAGCTACTAGCGTTAATTTAATAATATTTTGCTTCCATTTCTATATAAACTGAAATAAAATTTAAAAAATACCAGACAACGTTAAGTATCAGTCAACGACCGCATGTGGCTCACAGGGTGAAATTTAGGCAACTCCTCATATAATATATTGTATATATCATGTGTATATAAACATATATAAAACCAAATTTAATGAACTAACGGGTTATTTTTATTCGTTATTTTTGTCCTGGCGCCCGATGAGAGGCCAGTAGTGAAACGTCTCCCCCATTATATAGTGGTCGCCATAACTGGACCCCGAAACCTAAGGTCGAGTATACATGTTAAGTGGATGAAATTTTAATAATAATTTACATGATGGCTGCCCCCTCGTTATTGAGTATGGCCATTGTACGAAAAAACCCCCCATAATAACGACAATAATAATAATAATAATAATAATATATATATACACACACACATATACATATCTATACACACACACACACACACACACACAATAGTAATTAACAGTGCTGCGATTGAATGTGGCTTTTTAGCCCATACATGCATACATACATGTAAAATATTCCAAACGTTCTGCATCTAACTGAATGTACACATGTACAGGTATAAAGCATATACACATGTTCACATATAATTCAAAACATACACCTCCACACATACAATAAAATCCATACCTGCACACGCATACATGCAGACATACATACATATCTACCAAGTTGATGTTTAAATTCCAATGCGAGTGTCTATATTAGAAACCTACTCTCTATTGGTAAAAATATATGAAATTACTAAACCAGAGGAACACACACACACACACATATATATATATATATATATATATATATATATATATATGTGTGTGTGTGTGTGTGTGTGTGTGTGTGTGTGTGTGTGTGTGTGTGTGTGTGTGTGTGTGTGTGTGTGTGTGTATGTGTGTGTGTAGTAATAATGATAAATGCGAAGACTAAAATCCAAAGAGGGCTCGATAAGGATAAATATATATTAAATATATAAGAACCATAAAGCAAATATTTATTCAAATAATAGATTAAAGTATGAGCAAAGAATCGCTGCTTTCACCCTTAACGGGATCTTCTGAAGATCCCGTTAAAAGCAGCGATTCTTTGCTCAAACTTTAATATGTTATTTCAATAAATGTATATATATATATATATAGTGACCTGTCTTTTTCTCTTCCCTTACTGCTATCCTCTTTCTCTCTCCCCCTTCTCTCTCCTTCTCCCTCTTACTTTCACTCACCCCCTCTGCTAGTCACCCTCTCTCGGATAGCCTCTTCCTCACACTTTTACTCATTCACTCTCTGCTACTCACCCTCTCTCTCACTTCCTCCATCGTCCCACACCGTACGAAATTCTTTCCTCGCTCACATTCGCACGGCCAAGATATGTCTTTTGTCTTCTCGTCAATATTCGCATGTTCTTATGTTCAAAATAAATTATTGACTTGATTTTCTCATTTTTTCCTCTCTTTACGTTGCCTCACCATTCGTGGTTGTTTACCCGTCTCTCTTTCTCCACCCAACTCTTTTTATCCCAATAACTTAATTTAGTTATTGCATTGTCCTAGCCGGAGGTATATGTTCTGTAATGCGAAGAAATACCTATGATGACGGATAGTCCTGGCTTCTATTTCTAATTCTTCATTTATATATATATATATATATGCAAAAGGTCAACGAAGAAAAAGAACACGGGGGAACTATGCGGCAGAAGCACAATGATATATATTTGTTTAACGCTTGATATAATAGGAAAAATGTCTTAACGTTTTGGCTGTTAGCCCTTCATCATAAGATAGACTAAGAGATAGAAGAAAAATAGAATGATTAATGAGAGTAATAAGAGGAAAAACGGACAGAGAACATTTTACGAGAACAGAACACACGTGTGTTTAGTTAGCCATTTTGAGTATATATATATATATATATATATATAGTGGTAGAACACTGGAAGGTAATATCCGTAGTGGTAGAGCACTCAGTCCATGGGACGAATTAGGTAGAAGTGGTTACACAACAGTTAGTTCACCATACCGAGAACAATTGTTTACCCTTAGCGGATCCTCAGCTCGGAATGGGCGCGTTCGTACGGTTGTCCTTCCTGTTCCTATAACCATGCGCATTCCGAGCTGAGGATCCACTAAGGTGAAACAATTGTTCTCGGTATGGTGAACTAACTGTTGTGTAACCACTTCTATATATATATATATATAATAAAATAAGATGCTGAGGTTACATGTATCGTTTAATCATAATAATTAGTTCTACGGTTCTCCATGAAATTGAGATGTCCTTCATGCATTTGCTGTTGATTATGAGAACGGAAAAGACACATCCTTTGCGGATGTGTGTTTTCCTGCCAGCGGTATATCAAATATATCGATCTTCATCTGAGGAAACCGTTCTCATAATCAACAGCAAATGCATGAAGACATCTCGATTGCATGGAGAACCGTAGAAATAATTATGATTAAACGATATATGTAACCTCAGCATCTTATTTTGTTAGTTTTATAAAATTCTCCATCGCAACTAAAACAACGATTGTTGAGAGCTTTCTTCTGCTTACTCCTGTTTTTACCTAAACAATCTTTTCCGAACCACAATATATATATATATATATATATATATATATATATATATATATATATATATATATATTATTATTATTATTATTATTAGCTACCGTCGCATATTTGGTAGGTCAGGCGTGATCATCACGATTCACATACGACCTACCATACATCTTGCTTATAAATATATATATATATATATATATATATATATATATATATATATATATATATATATATATATATATTGTTATACTTGGGGAGGGTCATATTTGTGTAATAGCATTGCCAGAATTAATAACGTAACACACTCACTGTTTGGTTGGTTTTCGCTTCTGTGTCTTTTATATCGGTTAATTTAATTTATTCGGTCCTCAATGTTGCCATTGACTGACCAGCGGTCAAAAGTACAGATACAATATAGACACAAACACATATATATAGTCTAGCAAAGTTCTTTCGTTGCACATCTGCAACATCGTCAGTGGTGCTATTATGTTTCCTCCGGTTGCATTGTATGCTTACGCCATCTTTATTTAGTCTGTTTATTTTTTTGTCTTCTCTGCGCATGCGTTTGCGTGTGTGTATAGTGTTTTGTTTGATGTGTGTTCTTGTTTGGGTGACTGTGTATTGGTTAATGTATTCTATCTTAGTTTACTAGTGTGTGTTTATATGTGTTTGTTGTTATTGTGCTTGTGTATTTATTTATACTTCTCTTAGGTCAGTGTTGTTTGTTTCCATTCATTTTTTCTGTTTAGCCTTGGCCTTCTAAGTTCTATTTCGCTGGCCTCTCTGATTTGCCTATCTGCTGGGTCATTTCTATGTTTAGATATTATTCTAACTTCTATGTTGTCTATGTTACCGTTGTGTTTTTGTCTGGCATGTTCGTATAGTACTGAACCGTTTTTTCGTCCTTTTAGTTCCCCCCAGTGTTGGTCTATCCTTTCACCTATGCTTCGAGCTGTCTCGCCTATGTATGTTGTTTTCATGTTTCTGCAAGTACCCTCTGTACATCTTATGCTATAGACTATGTTTCTAGTTTTACAGTTTATCCGGAGGTTTACTCTACATATGATACATTTCCTATTAGTACAGTGGGTTTTCTTAAAAGGGAAAGTATAACAATATTTGTTTGGACACAAGATTTCATATCAAAAACCTCGCAATACTAATTCATCGCCGTTATATATATATATATATATATAGAAGATGAGTAATATTGTAGAACAATAAAACTATGCATATATCAGATAAGTAGATCCCTTCTCTCTTTCCGTTATTAATAATATCCCTAAATTATTTTTAGGGCATTATATAACAGCTTCCCTCCTTCACATATATATAGCAAGATTTTCAATAGGCATACTATTAAATTCTCGTATTCTACTACTTCTATCATCTCTAAAATTATTTTCAAGACATAATTCTAAAATATTAAATAATAACTCATATGCATCCAACCATGAGAGCTTTCTACGTTTATAAATCATTCTAGCAATTTCCTTTATTTACTTGTTAATATAAAATAGAAATTAAATAGTATACCCCACATATATAGATTTTTACTAGAAATTATTAATTTTGACATAGATAGACTATTTTTATTTTCATTTTATTTTATAAAAATCTTTTTTTTTAATATTTATTTTATTTTATTTTATTTTATTAATACATCTTTACACTTCTTAATCCAATTTTTAGTATTTAAACCCAATATAAAATAATTGTTTCTACTTTTGGCACAAGGCCAGCAAATACCCAGTGTATTACTGGTACTTTTATTTTATCGACCCCGTAAGGATGAAAGGCAAAGTTAACCTCGGCAGGATACCCAGTTTCTATATTTAGACCTCTAATATTTGAATACCGTCTATGATATTCGCACATACACATCATCAATTTGCTTTTTAACCGTTATTTACTGTTTTCATTTTGACAGCGTTCCTGATCAAATGTCTCTCTCTCTCTCTCATTCTCTCTCTCTTCCTATTTTTCTTCTTTTTTTCCTTTCTTCTCTTTCTTTTTCCTTTTTCTCCTCTTCTTTCCTTTTCTTCTATTTTCCTATCTATTTCCTACTATAGTAATAACACTTATATTTCTGTCATATGTAGACTTAGCACTTTCCTGTAAACAAGTGCTATTATGCCTCATATCATGTTACCTTATTTTATCTGATGAGAACACAATTTTTGTCCCAGGAGGATTTTGTATTCGAAATGTGCATAATAAAATATATGGAACTCTTTTAACTATCTTTTAAAAAATCCAATGTCAATAAATACACCAGGATTTTTTCATTCTGATGATTGAAAGCAAAATATGTTTGCTTTCAAGAAACCACTGGTAAATGAAATAATTGCCTTATGTTGTTTATTACATAACTATATATATATATATATATATATATCACATAAGAAACGGAGAATCAGTGGTGCGACGAATTAAAATTTATTAGACATATTATAATCGTTTCTCTGGCGACCAGCTCGAGGCACGATCGATGCGATGATCGAACCTAACTCTGAAATCACAAGATCCTCAGATACATCTCGATCTTTCTCGAAGCAGAGTTTCCAAATTCTCCGTTTCTTATGTGATATTTTACTCTGCTCTGTAAGAGCATCGAGTGCTCAGACGCTTTAAGCTTCCCACACCAATTATATATATATAAAGGAACGATCGACTTTCGTCAAATCGGACCGAGGGAACAATGTTTCCGTTGGTCTTTCCAATTGCTAATACTATCTATCGGTCGCAACTCCAGGTAGAAGGAGCAACGTGAAATAAAGTGTCTTGCTCAAGGACATAACGCATCACCTGGTCCAGGAATCGAACTCACAACCTTACGATTGCGAATCCAATTCTCTAACCACACAGCCACACGCCTTCACTATATATATATATATATATATATATATATATATATATATATATATATATATATATATATATATATATATATATATATATATATATATATATATATATATATATATATATATATATATATATATATATATATATATATATATATATATATATATATATATATATATATATATATATATATATATATATATATATATATATATATATATATATATATATATATATATATATATATATATATATATATATATATATATATATGAGAGAGAGAGAGGGAGAGGGAGTTAAGAATGATCGGAAAAAGATGTTTATTTGACCAACTGACCAGCATTGGAAAGTTGTTCAGTTTGATATATTGTCTGCTTGTTTCAGTATGTGTTGGAATGTGTGTAAGTATGTGTGGTAATGAGTGTAAGTATGTGTTGGAATGTATGTATGTGTTGGAATGTGTGTAAGTATGTGTTGGAATGTGTGTGTGTGTATGCGTTGTAATGAGTTCTCGGTAATGTCTATGTAGTAGTGTGTGAATGTGTATGCAAGCGTGTTTGTATGGTTACATGGTTACACACATACACCGGTTCGTTTTGAATTCACTTGCACTGACAAGTAATTTATTGACTGTTAAAATGGCGAGGCTCTCTGGCTCCTCAGATTTGCTGTTATTTAGGAATCATGTCAGGCTACAACAAACTAACCAAACTCTCCTATCTCTAATGCAGAAATATTCAAAGAGGTATCTAGTTCGATTTTCTAGGATCCAAGGCAATCTCAGATAATTTTATTTCCAGGTTTAAGATGGTATAAAACCACAGTTCTATTTGATTCTACACCTATAACGATGGGCTGCTAGCCAGAGAAGACTCTACGCGGTATTTTGAACTGTTTGAAATAACAGACATATTTCTTTCATATAACAACCTTCTGTATTAATGTTATCGTAAATGAGATTTCGGAAAATGAAAAATAACTTGATTCAATCCTCCGTTCAACCAAGAAATTCTATAAACACACCCTAGGGCTTTTATATATACATTATTCCATTCTGAGTTCAAATCCCGCTGAGGCTAACTTAGCCTTTCATCCTTACGGGATCGATAAAATAAAGTAACAGTAATGCACTGGGTTATTGCTGGCCTTGTACCAAAAGTAGAACCAATTATTACACTCTGAAATTCGACTGGAACTGAAAGCAAGGTAGACTACTTCTACCTATTCTACCAGAAGAGCCGACCTTCATTTAGGTACTGCTACGCAACCCACCTGTCGTCTAGCGCTCCAATGCCACGATGCCCAAAACTGACTAAATTAAACCCACGAAATATTTTGACGTCTAAACCTGACGACAACAGCAACTGCAGTAGAATGAGATTTAAGTCAAAGCAAGCAAAAATAATTGTTTCTACTTTTGGCACAAGGCCAGCAATTACCCAGTGCATTACTGGTACTTTATTTTATCTACCCCATAAGGATGAAAGGCAAAGTGAACCTCGGCGGGATTTGAACTCAGACCGTAGAGGGATGTAACTATGCTGGAAAGCATGGCGTCCGACTCTCTACCGATACTGCCAATCCACCACCCATAAAGGCAAGCAAAAATAATGTTGTAAAAACAATGGGCAAGAAATTTCGATACAAACAAAGCAATATATAAAGATGGAGTGAGACAGAGGGAGGTGGAGGGACTCAGAGTGAGATGGTGGGAAACGGAGTAAGACGGAGGGAGATTGAGTGAGATTGAATGAGAAGATGTGAGACGGAGTGAGACGGAGTGAGACGGAGGGAAATAGAATGAGATGGTGTGAGGCGTTGTGAGACGGTGTAAGATGGAGGGAGATGGAGTGAGATGGTATAAGATGGAGTGTGACGGTGGGAGACGCCGTGAGACGGAGTGAGACAGAGTGAGATTGAGTTAGCCAAAATGAGACAGGGTGAGACGGTTTGAGACGGTTTGAGACGGAGTGAGGCGGAGAGAGACGGTATGAGACGGTGGGAGAAGGTGTGAGACGGAGTGAGACGGAGAGAGACGGTATGAGACGGTGGGAGAAGGTGTGAGACGGAGTGAGACGGAGAGATGGTATGAGACGGAGTGAGACGGTGGGAGAAGGTCTGAGACGGTGGGAGAAGGTGTGAGACGGAGTGAGATGGGGAGAGACGGTATGAGACGGTGGGAGAAGGTTTGAGACAGAGTGAGACGGAGTGAGACGGTATGAGACGGTGGGAGAAGGTGTGAGACAGAGTGAGACAGAGTGAGACGGTATGAGACGGTGGGAGAAGGTGTGAGACAGAGTGAGACGGAGTGAGACGGTATGAGACGGTGGGAGAAGGTGTGAGACGGAGTGAGACGGAGTGAGACGGAGAGAGACGGTATGAGACGGTGGGAGAAGGTGTGAGACAGAGTGAGACGGAGTGAGACGGTATGAGACGGTGGGAGAAGGTGTGAGACGGAGTGAGACGGAGTGAGACGGAGTGAGACGGAGAGAGACGGTATGAGACGGTGGGAGAAGGTGTGAGACAGAGTGAGACGGAGTGAGACGGTATGAGACGGTGGGAGAAGGTGTGAGACAGAGTGAGACGGAGTGAGACGGTATGAGACGGTGGGAGAAGGTTTGAGACAGAGTGAGACGGAGTGAGACGGTATGAGACGGTGGGAGAAGGTGTGAGACAGAGTGAGACGGAGTGAGACGATATGAGACGGTGGGAGAAGGTTTGAGACAGAGTGAGACGGAGTGAGACGGTATGAGACGGTGGGAGAAGGTGTGAGACAGAATGAGACGGAGTGAGATGGAGAGAGACGGTATGAGACGGTGGGAGAAGGTTTGAGACAGAGTGAGACGGAGTGAGACGGTATGAGACGGTGGGAGAAGGTGTGAGACGGAGTGAGACGGAGTGAGACGGAGTGAGACGGAGTGAGACGGAGAGAGACGGTATGAGACGGTGGGAGAAGGTGTGAGACGGAGTGAGACGGAGTGAGTCGGAGTGAGACGGAGAGAGACGGTATGAGACGGTGGGAGAAGGTTTGAGACGGAGTGAGACGGAGAGAGACGGTATGAGACGGAGTGAGAAGGTTTGAGACGGAGTGAGACGGAGAGAGACGGTATGAGACGGTGGGAGAAGGTGTGAGAAGGTGTGAGACGGAGAGAGACGGTATGAGACGGTGGGAGAAGGTGTGAGACGGAGTGAGACGGAGAGAGACGGTATGAGACGGAGTGAGACGGAGTGAGACGGAGAGAGACGGTATGAGACGGTGGGAGAAGGGTTGAGACAGAGTGAGACGGAGTGAGACGGTATGAGACGGTGGGAGAAGGTGTGAGACGGAGTGAGACGGAGAGAGACGGTATGAGACGGTGGGAGAAGGTGTGAGACGGAGTGAGACGGAGTGAGACGGAGAGAGACGGTGGGAGAAGGTGTGAGACAGAGTGAGACGGAGAGAGACGGTATGAGACGGAGTGAGACGGAGAGAGACGGTATGAGACGGTGGGAGAAGGTCTGAGACGGAGTGAGACGGAGTGAGACGGTATGAGACGGTGGGAGAAGGTGTGAGACGGAGTGAGACGGAGAGAGACGGTATGAGACGGTGGGAGAAGGTTTGAGACAGAGTGAGACGGAGTGAGACGGTATGAGACGGTGGGAGAAGGTGTAAGACGTGTGAGACGGTGGGAGAAGGTATGAGACGGTGGGAGAAGGTGTGAGACGGAGTGAGACGGGGAGAGACGGAGAGAGACGGTGGAAGAAGGTGTGAGACAGAGTGAGACGGAGTGAGACAAGAGAGACGGTATGAGACGGTGGGAGAAGGTGTGAGACGGAGAGAGACGGTATGAGACGGTGGGAGAAGGTGTGAGACGGAGTGAGACGGAGAGAGACGGTATGAGACGGAGTGAGACGGAGTGAGACGGAGAGAGACGGTATGAGACGGTGGGAGAAGGGTTGAGACAGAGTGAGACGGAGTGAGACGGTATGAGACGGTGGGAGAAGGTGTGAGACGGAGTGAGACGGAGAGAGACGGTATGAGACGGTGGGAGAAGGTGTGAGACGGAGTGAGACGGAGAGAGACGGTATGAGACGGTGGGAGAAGGTGTGAGACGGAGTGAGACGGAGTGAGACGGAGAGAGACGGTGGGAGAAGGTGTGAGACAGAGTGAGACGGAGAGAGACGGTATGAGACGGAGTGAGACGGAGAGAGACGGTATGAGACGGTGGGAGAAGGTCTGAGACGGTGGGAGACGGAGTGAGACGGTATGAGACGGTGGGAGAAGGTGTGAGACGGAGTGAGACGGAGAGAGACGGTATGAGACGGTGGGAGAAGGTTTGAGACAGAGTGAGACGGAGTGAGACGGTATGAGACGGTGGGAGAAGGTGTAAGACGTGTGAGACGGTGGGAGAAGGTATGAGACGGTGGGAGAAGGTGTGAGACGGAGTGAGACTGGGAGAGACGGAGAGAGACGGTGGAAGAAGGTGTGAGACAGAGTGAGACGGAGTGAGACGGAGAGAGACGGTATGAGACGGTGGGAGAAGGTGCGAGACGGAGAGAGACGGTATGAGACGGTGGGAGAAGGTGTGAGACGGAGTGAGACGGAGAGAGACGGTATGAGACGGTGGGAGAAGGTGTGAGACGGAGTGAGACGGAGAGAGACGGTATGAGACGGTGGGAGAAGGTGTGAGACGGAGTGAGACGGAGAGAGACGGAGAGAGACGGTATGAGACGGTGGGAGAAGGTGTGAGACAGAGTGAGACGGAGTGAGACGGAGAGAGACGGTATGAGACGGTGGGAGAAGGTGTGAGACGGAGTGAGACGGTGTATGATGAAGTGAGACAGAATGAGATGAAGTGAACCAGAATAAGACGGTGTAAGACGGAATGAGAGAAATTCAGGTTGAAATAAGTGGAGTGGACAACATTGGCATATGGTTGGACAATACGTGTGTCCCTAAGCGCCTTGTGCGTGTAGGGACATATACTTTATTATTATTATTCTCCTCTTGGAAAGCGTGTGAAGGCGTGTGGCTGAGTGGTTAGAGAATTGGATTCGCAATCGTAAGGTTGTGAGTTCGATTCCTGGACCAGGTGATGCGTTATGTCCTTGAGCAAGACACTTTATTTCACGTTGCTCATTCTACCTGGAGTTGCGACCGATAGATAGTATTAGCAATTGGAAAGACCAACGGAAACATTGTTCCCTCGGTCCGATTAGACGAAAGTCGATCGATTTTCTTCTCTCCTCTTGGTTAAGAAAAAATTTGGTCGTTCTGACTGCTGCTAGTTATAGCGGGAGCAGACTGGCCTCCCTGCCTCTGCCTCTATCTTTACACACGGCACTTGAAGGAATTGCTTCCACTTCATTTATTCTCATCTCGGGAACAATTTTGAATAGCGCCAGTTCGTAATTTGAACTCGGGAATTTTATATTCTCCGAGTGAAAAGATCCTTCTGACGAGAGTTTATCTTTGCAATGGATGCCGTATGGACTGTCCGTTTATTTTTGAGACTCGAAACCGATTCGGTAAAGGTAACCTTAGTAAGTAAAGTTAATTTTTTAAAATTTATTTTGAAACTTTTTCTTATTTGCTAAACCTTGATTATATATGTTCTGGCTTGTTAATATATTAACCTGCCATTGAACCACATTAGCATATGGTTGGACAATACGTGTGTCCCTAAGCGCCTTCTGCGTGTAGGGACATATACTTTATTATATACTTTATTATTATTATATATATATATATATATATATATATATATATATTATATATATATAAATATATATATATATATATTTATTAAAATGACAGATTAAAGTTTAAGCAAAGAATCGCTGCTTTCATCCTTAACGGGATCTTCTGAGACTAAAAAATCATGAATCTGTGAACGCAGAAGTAAATATTTCGAAAAACCTTGCAACCGAAGGAAGTCAGGAAGACGATATTTTGGTTCGTGGAGACGTTCCCTGGCAAAGAACGGAAAAAAAACGAAGATAATACATCATTATTTGGAGTGGTGAGAACAATTACACGCAAAAACAAAACCACGTTTATGGTATAAATGAAGTCGTAGGCTAATATTCTATTATTTCACATGTCCACTTTACAGCATGGGCTGGGTGCTTTTTGCTGTGTCTTTCACATGTCCACTTTATAGTGTGGGCTGAGAGGGGTGGGGAATGCTGTACATATGCTTCAGCTTGTGTTCCTGTGAAGTCGGGTCTTCTGTATTACTGCATATCGCCAGAGATCCCGGCCACGTGTCATCTCCTCTGAGAGGTACAATTGGGCAAGGTCAGCTTGTATCACCTCACTCTACCCCTTCCAAGGTCTCCCCAGTCCAAGGTTTCCAACAACCGAGTCTCCATATGAGGCAGAGGATGGAATGTCTACCAATGCCTTTCCTACATACTGGACAAGGCAAAATCCTTGAGAGGATCTCGGTTCTGTTTTCTGGAATTTCTACCAATATATATATATATGTATATATATATATATTCTCTACATACAATATATGATGTTATCCAAAGTGAGGTCAATAGCTGATATAACTTGGTGCCAGTGTCATCACAACTAATATATAACCTATATACAGACGCGTGGCTGAGTGGTAAAATTCAAGAGATCCATGGACGAGTTCTCTCCAGCGGTCTCTGTCCCTCATTATCGCTGCCATGTCCTGCGTCTCCAACAGACCAGTGTCTGTCCTTAGGGCATCAGCATACGTTAACCTTGGTCTTCCTCTTCCAGTGTGTCCATGTATGGACTCCCACAGGAGCACTGAGTGCAATGTCAACTCTGGATGTCGGTGAGCATGTCCAGCTAACCTCAGTCTCCTCTGTGTCACTTTTGAGCTGACTTTTGGGAGGCTCCCATACAGCTTAGTTTTTCATCCTCAGTGTATGTTGGAGGCTGTCTGGATAGTGATTTGTTCATATAATAAGTCATAGTGTTAAGCACAATTAGAAAAAGACGTATATATACATATGTATTTGTATGTCTTTGCATAAAATACTAATCTCTATACCAAGGGTACATTTTGAACTCAGATTTTGGTATATTGATCTCAAGTTTGTAAACTAAACATGTGGTCATTATTGAACAATGTTTAATTTCTCATATTATATATCTCTGTCCCATTCATGAATATTGATACTTATATTTATATTTTTATTATTCATTTCATATAAATTGTTAACTTAACTTAATATGACATGACGTAAGGTTGTCACTGTCCCCCTCTCTCTATATAGTATTTCTCTCTCTTGAGTTTCTCTTTCTGTATGATGACTTGATATCTCTCTGTTGCTTTCCTTTGTTTTTCTTATTCCTTTGTTTTTCTTATTCCTTCCTTTTCTTTCTTTTTTATTTCCTCCTATCTTTATCTATCTCTTTCTTTTCTCCATACTTTTCTCTCTCTCTCTCCGATATTTCTCCAGGTTTTCTTTCTCTTTTCTTTCTCTCTCTCTGTCTTTGTTTTTTTCTCTTTCTTTCTCTCCGTCTTTTTCTAATTGTGCTTAACACTATGACTTATTATATGAACAAATCACTATCCAGACAGCCTCCAAAAGTAATGGTTGTATTTTAAAGGGTACGTCAAACCTATTTGTAAAACTGTTATATATTGTATTTTGTCTGATGAAGGCATACCATAATTTAATGTGGTATCCCTGAAATATGTATAATGAAATAAATATGGTTTTATAAATATAGTTTCCATTTATTAATATCGTATATATATATATATATATATATATATATATATATATATATATATATATATATATATATATATATATATATCGAATGTAGAAAAGTAACAGACAAGTTGATATATATAAAAACAAATAGTAGAAAGGAAAAAGATTTTTTCAATAGAAAATGTTGAAGAGATTTTTTCAGTGAGATATCAAAACATTAATTTATTTACAATACCGGTTTCAGCATTATATGCATTGTCAATTGCGGATATGCAGAATATGGTTAAGTTGTATATTTGTACAAATAGTGATAATAATAATAATTGTTTATATTTTTGGCACAAGGCCAGCAATTACTCAGTACATTACTGGTACTTTATTTTATCGACCCCGTAAGGATGAAAGTCAAAGATAACCTCGGCGGGATTTGAACTCAGAATGGCAAGGACCGTAACTCTATGCGTCAAAGCATGGCGTCCGACCCTCTCCCGATACTTCCAATCCACCCCTTTGTGGTAATAATAATAATAATAATAATAATAATAATAATAATAATAATAATAATAATAATAATAATAATAATAATACCATCAATCACCTCCTCTTCATGGACGATCTTAAGCTCTTCGGGAAAAGTGAGAAGGAGTTGGATGTGCTTGTTGACACTGTCCGTATTTTCAGCAGTGATATATGTATGCAGTTTGGTATTGGTAAATGTGGAGTCATTGTGATGAAGAGGGGTAGGTTGAGCAAAAGTAACGGGATCCAGATACCAACAGGTGAGATGATAAAGGAAATTGACTCTGAGGAAGGATACAAGTATTTGGGCGTTCTGGAGGCTGATGGCATAAAGAACAAAAAAATGAAGGAATTGTTAAGAACTGAATACATTCGGAGAGTAAGGAGCGTATTGAAGTCACATCTGAACAGCAGAAATGCCATAAGCGCAGTAAATTCCCGAGCTGTGTCTATTATTAGGTACAGTGCGGGAAATCTGAGATGGAATGTTGCTGAACAAAAAGAAATGGATAGGAAGACTAGGAAGCTATTGACTATCTACAACATGTTCCACAAGAGGAGTGATGTCGATAGACTCTACCTAAGGAGATCTGAGGGTGGAAGAGGTCTTATCAGCATAGAGGACTGTGTTCAGATGGAGAAAAACAACCTATACAAATACGTGACCTATAGTAAGGAGCCAATGCTCAGAAGTGTACTGAAGGAGGGGACAGTAGGCCAGGGGATGTCCAAGGAGGAAATAACATCAAGGAGGAAGAGCAGCCTTAAGGGAAAATCCCTTCATAGTACCTTCTTTGAGAAAACTGAATTTAGAGATCCACAGACATGGAACTGGTTGAGAAGAGGAGACCTCAAAAAGGCTACAGAAGGAATGCTAATGGCTGCGCAGGAGCAGGCCCTCAAAACGAAGTGGTTGAAGCACCATATCTACAAGGAGGAGGCTAGCCCACTGTGCAGGATCTGTGGAGAGAGAGAGGAGACTGTGGCTCACATTGTGTCCGAGTGTAAACACCTAGCCCAGACCCACTATAAGGGCTGGAGATACGATGTGATGGGCAGGGTGATCCACTGGCACCTGTGCAAAGTAAACAATTTACCACATTCTGAGAAATGGTATGAGCATAGGCCAGAGGCGGTGATGGAGAACGATCAGGTGAAGGTGCTGTGGGATTTTAGGATACAGACAGACAAAAAACTGGAACACAATAGACCTGACCTGGTGGTTGTGGACAAAGAAAAAAGATCGTGTCTGATTGTGGATGTGGCCTGCCCGTTCGACACGAGAGTGCAAGAGAAGGAGAGGGAGAAAATTAACCGATACCAGGACCTAAAGTGGGAGGTGAAAAGGATTTGGAATTGCCATGAAGTCAAAGTGATCCCGATTGTCATAGGCGCACTGGGGACTATCTCCAAAAGTTTCCAGGGATGGTTAAAGAAAATCGGCCCCTTCACGCTTTTTGGAACGGTTCAAAAGGCATGCTTGCTTGGAACAGCAAGAACCCTCCGATACGTCCTGAATCTCTGAGGCTGCAGGTAGTGGCTTGATATTCACCTCAACGGACTTTCCAGTTAACCAACATCAATGACTGAGATTCAAGGAATAACAACAATAATAATAATAATAATAATAAAAATGAAAAGAGGAAGAAAAATTAATTTTCACATACATGTTCATTTCTCTGCTCTATATATATATATATATATATATATATATATATATATATTATTATTATTATTAATATTATTATTATTATTATTATTATTATTATTATTATTATCACCACACTTTCTTTGTTTAATATATATATATATATATATATATATATATATATATATATATATATATATATATATATAATATATATATATATAAAACAAAGAAAGTGTGGTAAGAAACCAGGTAGACCATAACGCAGCAGAGTACTCGATACTTAGGGTACTAGAGTGGGTAATAGGAAAAGAACTAGTTCGGATCTAGCCGTCGAAACGGCCGGAGCTCAGCTGTCTGGATCGTGGATCGTGACTCTTTTCCTATGTATATATATATATATATATATATAGTTTAGCGAGGTTTTTTATATGAAATCGTGTGTCGATAACAATATATATATATATATATATATATATATAAATTAAAGCGTACATAAATACCTTTATAACTATATAACACACGTACAAATCCAAAGATATGTTTCACCAGAAAATTTGTTGAAAGAAATGGTCTAGTCTCGGTTCATCAGCGTGTGTAAGGCCATACATTTCAGACAACACTAAGAGAATTTTACAATTGACTTAGTGTTGTCTGAAATGTATGGCCTTACACACGCTGATGAACCGAGACTAGACCATTTCTTTCAACAAATTTTCTGGTGAAACATATCTTTGGATTTGTACGTGTGTTATATAGTTATGAAGGTATTTATTTACGCTTTAATTTATATTTTTAATTATCGTGTCTATAGTTGCCTTTCATAGGTTATAGATTCCATACACTGGTGGTTTTTTCCCTGTATTATTGATAACGCACTATATATCTCTCTCTGGTGTGTTACCTTCTCAACATATTATATTTTAAAGGGCTCAGGATCTCTTCCCCTTTGAGCACATTATTTACAGGGAATAACGACGGCCTATGCCTCCGTTAATTTATCGTGATATATATATATATATATATATATATATATATATATATATATATATATATTATATTTATATATATATATATATATATATATATATATATATATATATATATATTTATATTTATATATATATATATATATATATATATATATATATATATATATATATATATATATATATATATATATATATATAAAATAACAGATTAAAGTTTAAGCAAAGAATCGCTGCTTTCACCCTTAACGGGATCTTCTGAAACTAACATAGGCAGGGAACGTTTCCACGAACCAAAGTATCGTCTTCCTGTCTTCCTCCGGTTGCAACGTTTTTTGAAATATCCACTTCTGAGTTTACAGATTGACTTTGCTAGTTTCAGAAGATCCCGTTAAGGGTGAAAGCAGCGATTCTTTGCTTAAACTTTAATCTGTTATTTTAATAAATATTTGCTCTACGGTTCTTATATATTTGATATATATTTATCCTTATCGAGCCCTCTTTGGATTTTAGTCTTCAAATTTATTATTATTACTATATATATATATATATATATATATATATATATATATATATATAAGCACAAGGAAATGAGATTAAAAGCAGATAAATCGAGCAGGAAAATCAGATTGAAGTGGAAATCGAATAAAGAGAATAAGACAGAACCAGAAAAACGGTACAAGACGGAATGAAGTTAGAATGTAAGTTTGGAACAGAAGAGAATATATTCAGAATAAATTGAAATCAAATTAAAATAAATTGATTGATTCATTAATTTATGATAAAAAGCTAACGTTGAAATTATGTTAAGAATAACATTTTTAATGTAATGCTTCAATTATTTGTGAATATATATATATATATGTATGTGTGTGTACACATATATATATATATATATATATACATGTATATGTATATATATACATGTATATGTATATATATACATGTATATGTATGTATATATATATATATATACATGTATATGTATATATATACATGTATATGTATATATATACATGTATATGTATGTATATATATATATATATATATATATATATATATATATACATGTATATGTATATATATATATATATATATATATACATATATAAACATACATATATATATATGTGTGTGCGTGTGTGCGTGTATGTGTGTGTGTATGTATGTATAATCATATATAGACATATATATATATATAGAGATGGAGAGACAGAGAGAAAAAAAGAAGAAGAACAACAACATCATCAACAACAACAACAACAGCAACAGCAACAGCAACAGCAACAACATCAACAACAACAACAACAGCAACAGCAACAGCAACAACAACAACAACACCAACAGCAACAAGAGCAACAACAACAGTAATAAGATTTATGCAAGGCCCTGGTGTGTTCCTTAATTAAAATATTGTTGCTGTCAGAAACACAGGGAAAGACCTCATTAATGGAAATATATGGTAAAACAACAATAACAACTATATACCAATATTGGAAGTAGTTTAGATTTACAGCACCACCTTCATTACTACTACCACCACCACTACCACCACTACTACTACCACCACCACCAACACCGCCTCCACCACTACTACCACCATCACCACCACTACCATCACTATCACTACCATTACGTCCACCACCATCACCATCTCCGCTACCTCAACCACCACCCCCACCACTACCCCCACTAACACTACCATCATCTCCACCACTACTACCCCACTACCCCCACTCACACTACCATCATCTCCACCACTACTACCCAACTACCCCCACTCACACTACTATCATCTCCACCACCACCACCACCACCTCCACTACGTCCACCACTAACACTACCACCTCCTCCACTACCATCACCGCCACCACCACCACCACCACCACCACCTCCACTAGTACCACCACCACTACTACCATTACCACCACTACCACCACTAACACTACCACCACTAACACTACCAACACTATCACCACCACCTCCACTACTACCACCACCTCCACCACTACCACCA
>OZ024741.1:218502735-218507735 GCA_964016885.1 Eledone cirrhosa | reverse complement strand
GGTCATGTTGCCAATAAGAAACACACGCACCAGTTGCTTTCACTTCAATTTATTATATATTTATAAATTTATAAATTTACAAATCTACAAATTTATAAATTTCTGGTTGGTTGGTTGGTTCCACAACCAGATAGTTGTTTATATATAGTCATAGTCATTTCGTCACACACTCTGTGACCTCTTCAGTGACTGGGGATTCCTTTCTTTGTTTCTGTGCCTTTCCTTTCTTCTGTCCTACGCCATTTTGTTTCTGTGTGTGTGTTGTGTGCTCAGTTTGCGCATGCGCCACATGCGGGTGTCTGTGTGTGTTTGTGTTCATTTATCTATTTGTTTATTTATTTACATGTTATTGGTTGGTTGTTTGTTCTATGTGTGTGTGTGTTTTCATTTTGTCCTTAATTGTAAGTTGTGATGTTGCTGTTCCACTCATATTTTCTATTTAATTTTGGTTGTAATTCTTTTATGTTTATTGCCTCTGTAATTTGTCTAAACATTACATCTTTTCTGTGTGTAGATTCTATTTTTATTTCTATGTTCTCTAATTTACCCTTGTGTTCTATCTTAGCATGTTGGTAGAGTACAGATGATTCTTTATTATCTTGAAGGTCTCGCCAGTGTTCATTTATCCGTTCCCCTATACTACGAGCTGTCTCACCTATGTACACTATATTTTTGTTTCTACATTGTCCTTCAGTACATCTTATGCTATACACTACATTTCTAGTTTTACAGTTAATATGGGGGCTTATTTTACAGGTTATACATTTCTTATCTATACATGAGGGTCTTGCTAATAAGTGTTTTTACGGAGGTACCTGGTCTTTCTACTATCTTAATATTGAGTTTATGTCTATTTAGGGCCCTTCTAAATTTGTAGGCTAGTTCGCCTCTAGGGGTTGTATCGATGAACATTACACTCTGGTATTTATTGCTATCATACCATGAGTTTATTCTATTAGCCTTGTTCCTAGTTCTTTCTACTCTATTCCAAAATTTGCTCCTATACAAGGGGCAGGTCCCATTTATGTCATTATTTACCATTTTTTCCCATTTGGTTCTGGCTCCTCTATACACTTTGATTCTATCTCTCTGATTGTAGCCAGAGAACTGCATACGGTGGATGAAGTGTTGTATGTGTCTCTCTAGTTCTTCGGGGTTGCACATGCGGGACACATTTCTCATCACCCGTACCAAATCCGCAATCAGTATGTTGATTTTGGTATGGTCCGAAATGGCCGAGTTTCGGTGGATCAGATGTTTGGAAGTCATGGGTTTGGCATAATGGGAATGGAGGATTTGTTTTTGGTTGCTAATGGTATCTAACCAGAGCTCTGTGTCTAGTACAGGTAATCGATGGTTGGGGTGTCTACTTGGGTAGTCTATAGTAACTCTAATGCTCTGGTGGATGGAGTTTGCTATTTGCTGGATGCTTTCCATTGTGTTTTTCTCTAGTTCCTGACTGTTCTCTAGTGGGGGTGTCTTAACTACGATGTTTATATCATCTACGTAGCGGGAGTACATTATCAGGGTTAAGCTGTCTTCTAATTGTTCTTTAAGTTTAAGTTTAAGTCTACTGTCCCACCATACCATGAATAAGTTAGCTATGTCGCCTGCAATGCTAACACCAATGGCTGCTCCTTCCTCTTGGGCATATGTTTTTCCATTAAATTTGAACATATGTTCCTTAAGGGTTAATTTTATGCTGGCCCCTACCGCATGTGCAATCATTTTCTTCAGTTCATCGTGGTTTTCGGGTGTCCGTATGGCTCTGGTCCACCCGTTCCATCTATCTGTGTTGGTTTTCTTGGCCATTGAGGTAATGGTAGGTGGTCTGCCTCTTGCTGGTCAGGTTGCTAAGGTCATATGTGTCTAGGTAACTATTACTATGGGTAAGCTTAAGTAGAAGTCCCAGTTCACTGGTATCAATCCCACGGAACTCAACCTTGCTCTCGCTGATCATTTCTACGCATTTCTCCACAGCAAAATCCACGTCAATAGATGGATACAGGGACACAACATCCATACTGCCTATTATGCAGTTTGTTAGGTCCCCAGATCGGTTACTCACGCCGATTCTGCTGAGGAGGTCCTCCGTGCTGTCACATACATCTGGGGACATCTCAATGATGGGGCGTATGATCAGGGAGAGGAAGTAGGACAGTCTGTAGTCACTAGCAATGTTAGCTCCACAGACTGGCCGTGTTGGTGGTCCCGCGACAGGGTCACAGTCCGTTTTATGGTCTTTTCGAAGCCCATACAACGCCGGCACGTCATTGTTCCAGGCCTGGAAGTTGTTGGCAGTCCTTTTGTTGGGCTGCATTATATTCGTCCACATCACCATATGGGCATTGAGGGCTTTTTCTCTATCCTCATGCTCCTGTGGTGTTACCTCTCTTGTGTTAGTGATGTGGGTTGCATTGCCTGGATGTAGTTTGGCAGGCTGTCAACCGACATTCTGCCAGACTTGTCTGTTGGAAAGCATGCTATCTCTCCATTACGTGAGCGCTGCATGAGCTTACGCAAGCCATTTGCAGATTTTTCTCCCAGTTGCTGGGCCTCTATTCTATTATGCTTCTTGCTATACTGTTCTATAATATTTCTAAGTTCGGATCTAGCTATACTAAATTGTGCTTCTGTTTGTTCATCGACCTGCGACGGCAACTGCGTGCGTTTGTTAAATGGTAAAGTCGTGGCGTGGACTCGTCGCAGGTCGAATGATTTATCGGAGGGATTATAAAACGGAGAGTTCCAGGCTGCTGCTTTATGTGTACTAGTGCTATTTGTCATTGTTAGTTGTGTTGTTTCTATTTCTATTTCCACCAACAGCCTCATGGTTGTTTCTATGTCTCTCATAATTACTCCTGTCTCTTTCCACTGGCTCAATGTTGTTATCTACCCTATTTTGTGTGTCTGTGTGTTCGTCTTGGTTATTCTCTTTGTCCTTAGTCTCCCTTCTCCTTTTAATCCTATTACTTTCCCTTATTTCTGTGATTTCGGTGCTACTGTCATTACTTGTTTTCTGTGTCTGTGTGTTTGTTAAGATTGTGGTGGTGGTGAGAGGCATTGAATGCGTGTGTGTTGTTGTTGTTGGTGTGTGCTGTTGTTGATGTGTGTTGTTGTTGTCTCCGTGTGTGTTATCGTTGTTGTGTGTGTTGTTATTGTTGTTTGTGTCTGCGTGTCTGTTGTTGTTGTTTCTGGGTATGTTGTTATTGTTGTTGATGTGTGTGTTGTTGTTATTGTTGTTTGTGTCTGTGTGTCTGTTGTTGTTGGGATGTGTGTTGTATATGTGTGCGCGTATATTGTTGCTTTTGTTTTTGATGCTCCAGCGTAGTTTTGTAAATGATTTTTCTATTTCTGAAAATTTACCTTCTTGAATGTCGCAAATTTCCACAGACATTTCATCATTATCTATTTTTGCGTTCCCATATATGTTGGTGTTTTTGTTGTTGAACTCTTCTGATAATGAGGTGTCGGCCATGTTGATACCGCCAATTTTGTCGGGATATCTATTGGTATACTCTATAGTATCCTGATTTAGCTTTGCCTGTTTAAGCCACTTTAGTTTCCTGTTAAAGTGCTTATCACATTCTTGAGTAATGTACTGTTCTTCAGGGCGTATAAGGCTTATAAATATTAGTTTCTCGCTTGGTGTGGTGATCCTAGCTATTTCTTGTATTAGGTTACGCTTTTGTTTTTCTTGATGACTTAATTCTCTATAGATCTTCTTTTTTATGTTTAGAAGGGCCCTAAATAAACATAAACTCAATATTAAGATAGTAGAAAGACCAGGTACCTCCGTAAAAACACTTATTAGCAAGACATACCCGTTCCAAAGACCCTCATGTATAGATAAGAAATGTATAACCTGTAAAATAAGCCCCCATATTAACTGTAAAACTAGAAATGTAGTGTATAGCATAAGATGTACTGAAGGACAATGTAGAAACAAAAATATAGTGTACATAGGTGAGACAGCTCGTAGTATAGGGGAACGGATAAATGAACACTGGCGAGACCTTCAAGATAATAAAGAATCATCTGTACTCTACCAACATGCTAAGATAGGACACAAGGGTAAATTAGAGAACATAGAAATAAAAATAGAATCTACACACAGAAAAGATGCAATGTTTAGACAAATTACAGAGGCAATAAACATAAAAGAATTACAACCAAAATTAAATAGAAAATATGAGTGGAACAGCAACATCACAACTTACAATTAAGGACAAAATGAAAACACACACACACATAGAATAAACAACCAACCAATAACATGTAAATAAATAAACAAATAGATAAATGAACACAAACACACACAGACACCCAGATGTGGCGCATGCGCAAACTGAGCACACAACACACACACAGAAACAAAATGGCGTAGGACAGAAGAAAGGAAAGGCACAGAAACAAAGAAAGGAATCCCCAGTCACTGAAGAGGTCACAGAGTGTGTGACGAAAGGACTATGACTATATATAAACAACTATCTGGTTGTGGAACCAACCAACCAACCAGAAATTTATAAATTTGTAGATTTGTAAATTTATAAATTTATAAATATATAATAAATTGAAGTGAAAGCAACTGGTGCGTGTGTTTCTTATTGGCAACATGACCCTCCCAAAGTATAACAATATATATATATATATATATATATATATATATATATATGATTAAAAATAATAAAAAGGATCTTCAATACATTTATTGAAGTGTGACGCGCGTTTCACGATTGATCATCAAGGCTCGATTTGTATCGATCTAACCAGACTTTGGACTCAAAAGCTCGTCGGACCATTATATATATATATATATATATATATATTTATATATATATATATATACATGTGTGTATATATATATATATATAAATATATATATATTATGGTGAGGGCAGACTGCTGCCAGCTATTGGCACCATGTAATCCAGTACAAGCTGCTTCTTGGTCAAATGGTCAGTGACTAAACCAGCTCCCCCACCAGACCCTGGTCTGGT
>OZ024741.1:218485235-218487735 GCA_964016885.1 Eledone cirrhosa | reverse complement strand
CAGTTTAATGCATTTCAGAGTCCTCAAAGACTCTCTCCAGCGGGTCCTGTCAAAAGCAACCCTTTCCAACTGATCCGGCTGGTTCCCAAAGCGTGACAAGCCAAGCTCATAGATCTTATCCAACCATCTTGCTCAGGGTCTACCCCTAGGTCTCCTGCCGTTTGGTTTTGCCCGTAAAATCTGTCCAGTCACTCTTTCCTGAGATATACTAACCACACGTCCACAGTATCAGAGCTGTGATCTCTCAATTCGGAGAAGTAGTGGCACTACCTGGAGTAACTCTGTGATCTCCGAGCTACGCACTTTATCGAGTAACGTTACTCCAAAGACCCTTCGGAAGAATCCCATTTCGGCGACTTGGAGGAAAAGAAGGATTATTTAAACCCTACTTCGTTATTCAGTAATCGTTTCTCTCGACCGTCAACTACATTCCAAAACGAAGGCGACACGAGCAAAATGAGTTTAAAATAAAGATATTTACAGTCTCCTGTATTCCATTTACTGTTGTTTCAAAACGCAAGAACAATAGTTATTATCTTAATCAATGAAGACAATGAATATCGTAAGACACGTTTATCATTAGAGAGAGTCTTCAGTTATAATAAAATGTGAAGCAAGCTAAGATATTCACCAGCCACAAATACGTGCGTTATGTTAAAAAGAACGCAGACGTTACAATAGTTTATAACTTTGCTTATTAATCCGTATGGTGAGAAAATGGGGTCCCACGTGCTGGCCTCCCCACAGCCCCGGCGGACAGCATGGAGAAGGCGTTTCCCCGGAGGATGATAAGGGAGATGCGCTGGAAGGGCCATTCCAACTCGCGAGGCTCAGGCCTGCGGCTGGCCAGCTCAGCACCTATGGTGATGAATAGGGAAGTAGCCGTAGGGACAGGACACCAGAAGTCTCCACTGCCAAGGGCACGACCGCGAACCTGTCGCAGAACGACCGGTACTTGGAGAGTTTGGCCTCCCCAGCCCGACCTGCAGCAGTACCTGGGTTAGTCGTAGACTGCACCAGGTTGCTATAGCTTGGCAACTCTGCAACAAGTGGACAGGAAAACAGGTTCGTAGGAATGCTAGAAATAGCTCATCTACAAACTTGCTAGTTACAACTTAACCAAAAGGGAGTAAAGAACAACCAGAAAGATTATATATATATATATATATATATATATATATATATATATATATATATATATATATACGATATTAAACAAATGGAAACTTTATTTATAAAACCATATTTATTTCATTATACATATTTCAGGGATACCATATTAAAAATATGGCATGCCTTCGTCAGATAAAATACAATATATAAACAGTTTTATAAATAATTTTGACGTACCATATTATAAGCGACCGTTATATTAGGAATCTGTCTGGATATTGATGTGTTTATAATTATTTAGTTATAGTGTTAAGCACAGTTAGAAAAAAGACGGAGAGAAAGAAGAAACGGAGGTAAAGAAAAAACAAGAAATTATAGAGTTGATCAGGTGAAGTCATATGTATGTCTATATTATTGACTAGAGTTAGACATACTTTTCTCTTTTTTCTTTTTTCAGAAAGTACATATACGTGTATATATATATACATATATATTTCCGTATTTTTATAAATAGGGTAACTTTTTGAAGGTTTTATCTCAGATTTTGGTATATTGACCTCAGAGTTTTAAACTAAACATATGGTCATTATTGAACAGTGGATTGGTAGTATCGGTAGAGGGTCGGACGCCATGCTTTCTAGCATAGTTACGTCCCTTTACGATCTGAGTTCAAATCCCGCCGAGGTTGACTTTGCCTTTCATCCTTACGGGGTCGATAAAATAAAGTACCAGTGAGGCACTGGGTAGTTGCTGGCCTTGTGCCTAAAGTAGAAACAATTATTGAACAATGTTATTTTCTCATATTATATATCTATGTCTCATTCATGAATATTGATATTTGCATTCTTATTATCCATTTCATATGAATTGATAATTCAAATTGATATGACTTGACGTAAAGATGTAACTGTATCCTTCTCTTGTCTATATAGCACTTTCTCCTCTCTCTTGAGTTTATCTTTATGTATGATGAATTATTATGTATCTGTCGCTTTCATTTGCCTCTCTTATTTCTCTCTTGTTTCTTTTTCACTTCCTCCTATCTATTTATATTCTCTCTCTCTTTCTTTTCCTCCCCCCTCTCTCTCTCCGTTTTTTCTTTATCTCCGTTCTTTATTTCTCTCCGTCTTTTTTTCTAACTGTGCTTAACACTATAACTAAATAATTATTATCCTTCCTTCTCTCTATATATAGTACTCCCTCTCTCTTGAGTTTCTCTATATGTATGGTGAATTATTATTTATCTGTTGCTTTTGTTTGCCTCTCTTATTTCTTTCTTGTTTCTTTCTTGTTTCTTTTTCACCTCCTCATATCTATTTATATATTTTTTTCTCTCTCTCCTTTTCTTTCTCTCCCCTCTCTCTCTCTCTCTGTTTTTTCTTTACCT
>OZ024741.1:218437571-218457571 GCA_964016885.1 Eledone cirrhosa | reverse complement strand
AGTTTGTTTACAAACGAACAAAGCGACGTTAGCGCCGCTAAACTGATACGTGCATATATGTATGTGTACCTGTATGCATATATGTGTATATATATATATATATATATATATATATATATATATATATATGCATGCTACTGTACGTCTGTATACATATATGTATGTACGTATACATGCATACTTATATATATATACATATATGAATATATATATATATATATATGAATATATATATATATATATATATATACATATATGTATATATATATATATATGAATATATATATATATATACATATATGTATATATATGTATATATATATATACATATATATATATATATATGTATATATATATATATATATGTATATATATATATATATATATATATTCTCGAGTACTCTGGTGAGAAATGGTCTAACTAGTTTTTACTATTCTGATATATATATATATATAAATATATATATAAATATATATATATATATATATATATATATATATATATATATATATATATATAATTGGAGGTTTAGTAAAATCGAATCTTTGGTGGTGTGCAAGCAAATTCGACCTACTATATGAATGAGTTAGCAAAGCATTCGACAAGGTAGGTCCTTAGAGTAATAACATACGTTTAAATAGCTTGACAAATTGAACATTTTGGTAGGCAATCTAACACACAATACCAAAGTAACGAAAGAACTAACAGGTTGAGAAAAAATATATATTATATTATTTTCTCCTAGATTTAATAATTAACTAATTAATTTAATTAGACAATTCTGTTGATTGGTTAATTGTTTGTGTTTGTTTAATAACTTCTAGTCGAGAGCTTATTCTGAAAGTTAGCAGTAATTATAATATTTCCTTTGTCTAACACTTTGAATGACCCGCCAAAAACCGGGGGTTATTTCCCTTGTTTGAAATAACACGTGACAACTAAATGTCCGATTCGCTGCTGCTAGCTGCAACATTTAGTATTTCGCCCCGTTCTTTGGTAGAACGAAATCCTGTTGATGAAATGAATCCTCTGTTCGATCATGAATACCACGAGCTTACCAGTTACGTAAGTCTGATATTTGATTTCGGGTTCATAGAAACACTTTAAACGTATAACGTTTGATTTGTCCTGGTGTATTTTTTTTTAACCTGTTAGTTCTTTCGTTACTTTGGTATTGTGTGTTAGATTTTGCCTACCACAATGTTCAATTTGTGAAGCTATTTAAACGTATATATATATATATATATATATATATATATATATATATATATATATATATACATATATATATATATATATATATATATATATATCAGAATAGTAAAAACTAGTTAGACTATATATATATATATATATATATATATATATATATGCGAGTATAAGTATGAGAGTCAAATGCCTTAACTCCACCTTAAATCCACAAACTGAAGCAAACGCAATACACGATCTACAAACCAAGACCCAACCTTATTCACCAGACATATACAGCAGCACAAGATATAAAATGAAAGTTAAACACTTCCTCCAAAATCACACCACACCTCCCAGCAAAACAACAACCAGCATACACCAGTTGTTGGTATTATGGCGACGTGTGTCATCAGGCTCCAGCCATCGTATTGCGTATTAAACTTCCATTTGTATATATATATATATATATATATATATATATATATATATATATATATATATATATATATATATATATATATATAGTTTTGCGAGGTTTTTGATATAAAATCGTGTGTCGAAACAAATATTGTTATACTTGGGGAGGGTCATATTTGTGTAATACTATTGCCAGAATTAATAACAGAACACACTCACTGTTTGGTTGGTTTTCGCTTCTGTGTCCTTTATATCGGTTAATTTAATTTATTCGGTCCTCAATGTTACCATTGACTGACCAGCGGTCAAAAATACAGATACAATATAGACACAAACACATATATATAGTCTAACAAAGTTCTTTCGTTGCACATCTGCAACATCGTCAGTGGTGCTATTATGTTTCCTCCCGTTGTATTGTATGCCTACGCCATCTTTATTTAGTCTATTTATTTATTTATTTATTTATTTGTTGATTTTTTTTGTCTTCTCTGCGCATGCGTTTGCGTGTGTGTATAGTGTTTTGTTTGATGTGTATTCGTGTTTGGGTGACTGTGTATTGGTTATTGTATTCTATCTTAATTTACTAGTGTGTGTTTATATGTGTTTGTTGTTATTGTGCTTGTGTATTTATTTATTTATTTATACTTCTCTTAGGTCAGTGTTGTTTGTTTGGGTGTTGTTGTTATTCCATTCATTTTTTCTGTTTAGCCTTGGCCGTCTAAGTTCTATTTCGCTGGCCTCTCTGATTTGCCTATCTGCTGGGTCATTTCTATGTTTAGATATTATTCTAACTTCTATGTTGTCTATGTTACCATCGTGTTGTTGTCTGGCATGTTCGCATAGTACTGAACCGTTTTTTCGTCCTTTTAGTTCCCCCCAGTGCTGGTCTATCTTTTCACCTATGCTAGGAGTTGTCTCGTCTATGTATGTTGTTGTCATGTTTCTGCAAGTACCCTCTGTACATCTTATGTTATAGACTACGTTTCTAGTTTTACAGTTTATCCGGGGGTTTACTTTACATATAATACATTTCCTATTAGTACAGTGGGTTTTTTTAAAAGGGTAGGTTTTGCTGATCAGGGATTTTATGGTGGTTCCTGGCTTTTCTACCACCTTAACTTTTAAAGATTAAGGTGGTAGAAACGCCGAAACTCAATTTGAAGAACGCGCTTCTCATGTACTGACCTAAGGATATAACCAGACCATTTCAAACACTGGAGGACAACGTATAAACATTGGAGGCCTCTGTATAATTTTAACACTATACTGTACTTCTGCTATTTTACCGTTCAAAATAAAACATGTTTTTTTGAAAATTGACCAATAATTAATAAAGTTATTCACAGTTTTAATTAGGGAGTTCTTTCCACTCTAAACATATAACTCTTCCTTTAAGTACCAAGAGACAACATCTTCAACAAATACATTTGTAAAATAAAATTTACAGAAAACGTTTTCCCATTGAAGCATTATATGAATTGGCAGTATTGGTAGAGCGTCGGACAACATGCTTTGCGACAAATACTTATGGCGCTTTACGTTCTGAGTTCAAATCCTATTGAGATTAGCTTTGCCTTTAATCCTTATGGGATCGTTAAAATAAAGTACCAGTAACACACTGGAGTCGATTTAATTGACTTTCCCCTTCTCTTCAAATTGATAAACTTATGCCAAATGTAGAAACAATTATCTGAAATATTAATTTCTAATTTTGGCACAAAGTACCTGACAGCTATTTATTATTTCAACCCCAGAGAAATGAAAAGCAAAAACCGACACCGGCAGGATTGAACTCAAAATAGCCGGAACAATTAGCTCAACGGAATTTTGTCCGACGCTCTACTCATAGGCGGCGAATTTACAGAGTCGTTAAGACACCGGAAAGAATGTTTACGATATTTGCTCTGAGTTCAAATCCCACCGAGGTCAATTTTGCCTTTCATCCTTTCGAGGTTGAATAAAAAAGAATGTACTAGTCTAGTACTGGGGTCGATTCTTCCTCTATAGAAAAAAAAATCGATTGTGTTCAGACCTGGAGAGGGTTGGGCTCCACCAGGTTTAAAGGTGCCCTAGACATGCCATAGGACGGTGCCTCTACGAATCCACAAGGAGTTATGGCATTTTTATCCTACCAATCCTGTCAATCCACTACCCATAAGCATAACATTTATTTATTGACTTTTAATTTAGGTCAAGGTCAACAATTACTGGGGAAGGTAAAGTCGATTATATTGAGACTCAGTATGTGACTGGTATTTTATTTTATCGACCCCGGAAGGATGGACGAAAGGTAAAGCTGACCTAACTGGGGTAATTATTGATTTCTCAGATTTATTTTATTGAATTTTACGATCGGAATAATAACTGTAATATGCGATATTTTAATATATGATCGATCACAGCCATCTTTTAATGAGCTAAAGATCGATATATATTAACATATTGCCATTCCGTGCAGTAGTTTGGCCGTTGTAGATTAGGTGTTGGTCAGTTTATATCTTTCAACTGTACAACTCAATAGGTAAAGATATGACGGTGTTGTGCAGTTAAGGAGTTTGTTTCGCAACCACAGGGTTTCAGGTGCACTCCCACTGTGTGGCACCTTGGGCTAGTATCTTTTATAGCCATGGGTTGTAGGCAGATGGCCATAAGTGGACCTTGAAACCCAAAGTAGCTCTCTATGTTCACATCAGAAACACAAATCCTCCATCTCAATTTTAGTTTTGAAAAGCATAAGAACTGTGAAACCGGTAAAGTAAATAGATAAATATAAAGTCTCCAGTTGCATTTTCAATTTCTTTTGCTTATATATATATGTATACACACACACACACACACACACACACACACACACACACACACACACACACACACACACACACACACAATGTATATATATATATATATTTAGAAAGTGAACCACACAAAATATAACTACTCCATTACCAAAGGTTTCGGGATCCCAGACAATATTAATATACGTCTGGAGATGTTATTAGGCTAACATCTCTGTCTGATGACCGATCCAGACATATATTAATATTGTCTGGAATCCAGAAACCTTTGGTAATGGAGTAATTATATTTTGTGTTGTTCACTTTCTAATCAAATAGCTCTGTTTTATACATAGAGCACTCTTTTTTCCTTTGCTTTTCCTTTGGAATTACCTAACACACACACACACACACATACACACACGCACACACACACACATATATATATGCCTTCTAAGCGGCCGCATTTTGTTTGTTAACACCAGTTTGAGGCAGAACGGAATCCCTGTTGATGAAATGAATCCTCCGTTCGATCATAGAATACCACGAGCGTGCGTGTTACGTAAGTTGGATAAATGATTTCGGATTCATAGAAACACTTTAGAGATATATCGTTTGATTTGTCCAGGTGTATCTTTTAACCTATTAGTTCTTTCGTTACGTTGGTATTGTGTGGTTGGGTTTTGCCTACCGCAATGTTCAATTTGTCAAGCTATTTAAACGTATGTTATTACTCTAAGGACCTAGCCTTATTGAGTGCTTTGCTAACTCATTCCTATAGTAGGTCGACTTTGCTTGCCCACAGCCAACGCTTCGATTTTACTAAGCATCCACTTATATATATATATATATATATATATATATATATATATATATATATATATATATATATATATATATATATAAGCAAAGGGGATATTCAATTTGTTGGTAATTCAACAAATATAAATGTTTATAACTGATTCAGAGCACTCGACAAGTTTTCTGGAGTATAATATTCAATGATATTAAATAAATGGAAACTATATTTATAAAACCATATTTATTCTATTATATATATTTCAAGGGTACCAAAACTTTGGTACGCTCTCATCAGATAAAATACAAAGTTTGTTTTATAAATGTTGACATAACCAAGAAAAGATACCTTAACGGTTCAAGTTTTCCTTGGATCGTGAAGGGATAAGAGAAGAAAAGTCAGATACTTCAAATTATTAAGATGAGTATGCAAATGAGGTTGAGGTATAGGGCTGAAAAAACATTATTTTAGACGCTATGCAGAATTTAAACAATTAGAATATATGTATGTATGAGTAGGAAGAAGAGAAAGGAAGAATAGCTTGTATTTACGTTAATTTAAAAGGAATTAACAATTTGGGGAAATGGTGATTCCAGAATTTAAATTTATTTAGCTATATTATGAGTTATAATATTGTATATATAATCAATTTTATTATATGAAGAATTATGGTTGTAAGTTTATTTTATCTTATCACATTACAATAAGTTATAAGTATATAAATATCTATATATATTAATAATTGTGCATGTATAAGTATTATAGAAATAGAAATAAAAATAAAAATAATAATAATAATAGAAATAATTTACAATTATTAGTTGTTTACATTTCTAATATGAGTTACGAAGGAAGTTGATTTTGCATTTTACATAAAAAAAAAACGGGTGGTTCAAGTTGTAAGAGGAGAACAATTTGTAGATTCGAATATTATGTTACAACATTGAAAATGTTTTCAGAATATTGTTAATTTAGCGAAGTTATATAGTTTATCATACATATTATATCATGTTTATGTTTGCACGATTGAAAAGGGAAAGAGAACTCCAATCTTGTTTGTTAACCGTTAAATTTGATGAATGATTTACTCAGAAAATATATAGAGAAAATTATATATTATTTTGTGTGTGATTAATTATTTTAGTCGAAAGATGTGTGAAAGTTTGAAGATCAAAGGGAGAAGAAAAACGTAATGTGCATTTCGAAGAACTATCGTAAAGAGGATAAATTTTCAGAATGTCAATTAAAGATTATCAATCTACATCTAAAAAAATATATTTAGAGGGGTATCATTAGGAAAATAATAATGTCAGAAGTAAAAAATATTAAATAAATATATATATATTAAAAAAATATATATATATTTAAAAAATAATGTCAAAAGGTAAAAATAGTAGAAATATTAAAAGAGAAAGAAGGAAGATCATTTAAAAGAATTTACATTTAAATTTTTAAAGAAAATAGGATCATTTTGAAGGTGTATAAGATATAGTCAAGTGTAATGAATATTATAAATTAAAAACACTTCTGAAAGTGGAATTTTGGCGATGTCTGCAAGAAGAAAATAATTCTGTTTTAAGTTTAATAGAGTTTTGACAGTTAATTATATACAAAATTTCCCCGATACACAAGTTACCGAATCTTGAGAAAGCAATATTTCGGTATGCAGGTGCTTTCGTTCCCCAAGATATTGAATAGTCTATATTGTTGTCTTTTAAGTTCCAAATTAAATGTGAAAGTGAAGTGGAACATTTTTTATCGGATCTCTTAAATGAGTGTTTATGGTTATACCAGCTTTCTTTGAATTTTGTAGAAGTGGCACCAATATAGTTAAATACCTTGTCACTAGTTTTAACTGTGCATTTATAAATTACGTTTTTGTCTAAGCAATTATTTTGTAAAGGGCAGTTTGATTTAATTCTACAGTTACATTTTCTGGAGTTGTTGTTCGGAACGGTACAATTATTCTGAATATTGTTGTTAGAAATATTCTTGTTAGAAATATTATTATTGCTATTTTGGTTAGTTAGGTTAAGGTTTAAATTTAAGTTTCTATTATTAATTATATTTATATTTTGTGGTATGTTCATAGTAGTAGAGTAGGATAGTTTTATAGTGTGTCTGTTAAAAATAGAGTGGTATCTGTGGGCTTTAGGAAAACATTTATCTAGTGCTTTAAAGAATAGCTTTGCTAAAGGTGTTTTAACGCTTAATGAGAATGGGGAGAGTACCAAATAATATTTCTAATTCTAGTTTTTTTGTTTGGTTTAGTGTTTAAGTTAAATTGTTTATTATTATAATTAATTCTAGGGTAATTTGTCATGTTATTGTTATCTTTGTATTTAATTTTATTCGAGTATCCTGCTCTATGTAAAGCCTCATTATAATATTCTGCCTTATCATAAAAAATATTTTTATTAGCGGAGATACGTGAAATCCGTTGTTGGACGCTATTGACAATAGTGTTTTTAATACTTCTAGGATGATTAGAATTGAAACTTACGTAATTTAGATTTTCGTTAATTTTATCGAATGGATAGTAAAGACCTGTGCTAAGGTTTAAAGTTACATCTAAGATGTTAACGATTTTGTAATTATTCTCTATTTCTAACTTAAGGTTGTAGTTGTTGAAAAATTGTATTATGGATTTCCTTTTCATATTAATTTCACTATTGCTATGGTTTTCAATTAAAAGTAAGATATCGTCACGATATAAACCTCCGGTCATCTCAGGCATTTTCCTATGCAGTACATTATTAATAAATAATCCAACGAGGTCCGTTACTTGCGCCGAGTCAGATGGTCCCATAGTGATATCAACATTGTTTTTTCTGTCAGCTCTTGTCCAGAGATGATTATTAAATTCTATTAGTGTTTTACGTGCTGTTAGAATTATATTCATTTCATCACTAGATAGGTCAGTATGTTTAGAGGCGTAGATAAGAGCCTTATTAAGTAAACTAGGAGTAATAGAGAAGTAGTAATTTGCAATATCCATTTGAATGAATTTTTTTTTGTTTTAATTTTATGTTATTGAACCAATCTATAACTTCATTAGTTCCATAGTTTAAGGTGTGATTTTTCTTTAAGTAGTGGTATAATTCTATCTAATATATGCTTGCTAATTATGCCTAAGTTCGATTTAGATGGTGCGATGAGTCTGACTGGTAGTTCAATTTTAAAATTTATTTTGTGGTCCTTCAGGTTAATCTTTGGTTTTCTAGGTATAAAGAGTTCAGTTCTATTTGGATGCCTAATATATAAATAATTTCAGAAGCTTCCCTATTTAATTTTGAAAGATCTTCATTTGATCTTATTTTGTAGTTTTTCCTGAGTTCTTTCAATATGTCCTTTTCCATACCATATAAATTATTAGTTTTGTTAGATTTTACCAGGATCCTCTTTGTTTTTTCTAGATTGTCTATTTTATTCTTGAGGCCTTTAAGGTACTCCTGGCCGATAAATTGGTTTCTTTTGAATTTAATATTTTGTATAATAGAGATTACTTCATTTTCAAATTCCACTTCACTTTCACATTTAATTTGGAACAAAAAAGGCAACAATATAGACTATTCAATATCTTGGGGGACGATTTCGAAAGCACCTGCATTTTCAATGTTGGAACATAATATTCGAATCTACAAATTGTTCTCCTCTTACAACATGAACCACCCGTTTTTTTATGTAAAATGCAAAATCAACATCCTTCATAACTCATATTAGATATGTAAACAACTAATAATTGTAAATTATTTCTATTATTATTATTTTTATTTTTACTTTTATAATACTTATACATATACATGCACAATTATTAATATATATAGATATTTATATACTTATAACCTATTGTAATGTAATAAGATAAAATATACTTACAACCATAATTCTTCATATAATCTAATTGATTATATATATAATATTATAACTCATAATATAGCTAAATAAATTTAAATTCTGGAATCACCATTCCCCCAAATTGTTAATTCCTTTTAAATTAACGTAAATACAAGCTCTTCTTCCTTTCTCTTCTTCCTACTCATACATACATATATTCTAATTATTTAAATTCTGCATAACGTCTAAAATAACGTTTTCTTGTCCCTTACCTCATCTGCATTTGCATACTCATCTTAATAATTTGAAATATCTGACTTTTCTTCTCTTATCCCTTCACTATCCAAGGAAAACTTGAACCGTTAAGGTATCTTTTCTTGGTTATGTCAACATTTATAAAACAAACTTTGTATTTTATCTGATGAAAGCGTACCAAAGTTTTGGTACCCTTAAAATATATATAATAGAATAAATATGGTTTTATAAATATAGTTTCCTTTTATTTAATATCATTGTATATATATATATATATATATATATATATATATATATATATATAAGCAAATGTTCAAGACCCCTACAATAGAGCTCAAGCCGTTTCGACGGCTATTTCAGAAATAGCCGTCGAAACGGCTTGAACTCTGCCGTCGGGGTCTTGAACATTTTCCTATTACCCACTCTACTACCCTAAGTATTGAGTATTCTGGTGCGTTGTGGTCCACCTGGTTCCTTACCACACTTCCTTCGTTACATATATATATGTATATATATATATATATATATATATATATATATATATATATATATATATATATATATATATATATTGGTAAACGGAATAGAAAATGCTGACAAATTGTTCACAGTTGAAAAATGGTTTAATTAGGAATAAAAGAGTATTAGTGATTGTATGGGTTAGTATTCGGTTGTGGTTTTAAGTTTTTAAGTTTTTACCGGTTGCGCATTTCTAAATGCTTTTCAAAAATAATTTTGAGATAGAGTGTCCGTGCTGTTTGCTCTGATCCTTTCCTTCTAACCCTTCCCAGGGACAGAAAATAATTTTCTACTTTTGACACAAGGCCAGCAATTATCCCAGTGCATTACTGGTACTTTATTTTATCGACCTCGTAAGGATGGAAGGCAAAGTTAACCTCGGCAGGATTTGAACTCAGACCATAAAGGGCCGTAACTCTTTGTTGCAAAGCATGGCGTCCGACCCTCTACGGATACTGCCAATCCACCGCCCTGAAAAAAACTGAAAAGGTTTACTGGAAACCCTACTCCCGACGAAGATCGAACTTCAGACGAGGATCACCACCGTCTACGATTCCTCCAACTAGGCCACCGAGACAGCTACACCGAACGAGCTACATTATGAGAGATAGTTTCATTCCTCTGCCGTAGGTTAAATATCATGTCAGTTTTCTAACCCCTCTCAGGGACAGAAAATAACGATTGGTGTCTCTTGTTTCTTTATTGTTTTGTTAGAGGAAGGAACCACAGAAGCCATGATCTACTTGAAGGAAGGATGTGGTGGTGGGGTGGGAGTTAAAGAGGGGGCATGAAGTGAAGGGGAGGGGAGCGGGAGTGAAGGCGGAGAGAAGGGAAAGAAAAAAGGGAGGGAAAGAAGAAGAGAAGGATGGAGGGATGGTAGGGGGAGAGGGTGAGGGATGGTAGGAAGCAGAGGATGGAGGAGGAAGGAGGGAGGAAGGAAGGTGAGAAGAAAGGTTCGTAGGAATGAAGTCTCCGAAGACCCGAAGACTTGGCTCTAATGCATAAAACAGCGGGTATCCCGTTAAAAGACAGCCAAGTACCATGTGGTGGTGTTACACCGAGCAACATATTAACATCTACTCACTCACCCTAATAGAAAGAACACATCGTCTTATGACACGGTTTCCGTCTATAAAATTTCACTCAAAAATAATTTTGGCCAAACCGTGGCTACGGTGGAAAACATTTGACTTGAAAACTGAACCGTGTCAACGATGGAGTCTCTAAAGGAAGCAAGCAAATCATCTTAAAATAAACTGCATCCCTTTAAAAAGGGGAACATACATTGGGCATGTAGTCCTAGATATAATACGACAGAAAATATATATATATATAATTGTTTCTACTTTTGGCACAAGGTCAGCAATTATTCCAGTACATTACTGGTACTTTATTTTATCGACCCCGTTAGGATGAAAGCAAAGTTAACCTCGGCGGGATTTGAACTCAGAATGGAAAGGGCCGTAACTCTATGCGTCAAAAATTGTGATGTTTAAAGTTGGAACACGTTGACTACAGATCTACTCAATCACGACTAGCCTGGGCTAATCAACAACAACAACAGCAGCAGCAAATGCAACAACAACAACAACAACAACAACAGCAGCAACAGCAACAGCAACAACAGCGTTGCTAAGCCAGCATCACAGTGGGTCTCAGAATCAGCAGTTGGATTTAGCGGAGGGGGGGGGGGGGATTGAGGGGAAGAGGGTTAGCGATCCTCCGACTAAAGCCGACATTACTAAGCTATCGACTTAGCTAGCATGAGGTAGATTGAGTTCAGATTTATGTGGATATTCACGTTACTACACAATCTTATCAATCATAGCAGACATCGTTTTAATCCCAGCCCCTTATATCACAAATAAATTAGCAAAACAAACAAAAAATGCATGAGAAAAAACAACAAAAACCTCAAAATATACAAAAAAACAAAAGAGATCACAAACAAATTAGCAAAAAACAACAAAAACCTTAAAACACAAAAAAGAAACAAGAAAAGTATATCACAGATTAGCAACAAAAAAAAAACAACACGAGAAAAACAACAAAAACACAAGAAAGACAACAACAAAAACACAACAAAAACAACAACAAAAACAACAACAAAAACAACAAAAAGCACAAACATGCACACAAAAACAAAAACTAACCGAAACAAAACAAACCCCAAACCTAACCCAAACCTAACCAAAACCTAACCAAAGCCTAACCCAAAGCCTAACCCAAATCTAACCCAAACCTAACCAAAACCTAACCGAAACCTAACCAAAACCTAAGCAACAATCTGTTATCAATTCTCAGCTAAGCTATCTCCTTATAATATATAACCAGCAATTTCTCTGTCTGTCTGTCCGACAGTGGAAACACGTGCGCGCGTGCGAATTTTTTTTGCGCACGCGTAGAGAGAGAGTGAGAGTGAAAGAAAGAGACAGACTACAAGAGGGGGATAGCGGGAGGGAGAGAGGGGGGAATTGAGGAGTGCTACAGAAACATATATACATTTCTGTGTGTGTGTAATATATATATACACACACAGAAATATATATATATACACACAGAAATATATATACATTTCTGTGTGTGTAATATATATATATATATACACACAGAAATATATATACATTTCTGTGTGTGTAATATATATATATATATATATATACACACACACAGAAATATATATACATTTCTGTGTGTGTAATATATATATATATACTAGCAGAAAACCGCCCATCGAGTGGTTTTCTGCTAGTCTATATATATAAAACTGAGTCTGTCTGTCTGTCTACTAAAACGTTCGGCACACATCTCTTTAACCGTACGTTCAAATTTCGGTGAAATTGCAACACTTATAGATGAAGGTCCGGCGGAGACATCGGTTAAAAAAATTTTCAAATCGACCCACGTCAAGTGCAAAAATCGAATTTGTAATGTATTGATTTTTCAGTTCAAATGTATAAATAGAGATGAGAGACGAGTTATTTCCCTTTTATGGCGTCATTTGCTTATCTATTTATGTTACCTATAAACGACGCGTGCAAAAGTACAAAAATATACAAACAACTTTCGGGCCAGACAAATTTTAACCTGCAAAATTCACGAGTTCAAAATTTCAACATTAGGCTTCCATTTTGCTTCATTTCCATTAAAAAGTATTTTAAAACAATATTTTTACTTGAAAACAAGCCTATTTGAATACACCGTAAAACAAGCAAATGTTTTGTAAAAAAAAGCATTGATCTCGAATAAAGCCTTATGAGATTTTCATTTAGAAGCAATGATTTTAAACGACAGACAGATAACGCATTTTTCTTTTTTTTTCTCATGTCCATCCAATTTCTTTGTTTTAAAATAACTAATAGTTTGGTTACGCTGATGTTTTTCTCTGAGACAAGTGTTGCAGTGTTTACATTTTCGATTTGTTAATAGATTACCAGTGCAGTTTGTATCCCCAGCATCCTCTTTTGTTTTAACATTCGGGTTATGGTTATGTTTTCTTAACTTCATAAGGCATACTGTTGGTTGAGGGAATATTATTATTAATCAAAAGTACCACATGAAAGTCTACACTATAGACTCTACAGTTTTTAAGCCAAGAAAGGAATTTAACATTGTAACTTTAACACAGCTACTGAGCAGCCCCGAGCAACGCCGGGCTTTACTGCTAGTCTTATATAAATGCAACAGGCTGTTTTATCAGGAGGCAATAATATGTGTGTTATGTAAGGACAATGTCCCTAGATACGACGCAAGGGCAAATATAGAAGCGATCAACGATCTACCACAGACAGTGTCGCCAGATACAACGCAAGGGCAAATATAGAAGCGATCAACGATCTACCACAGACAGTGTCCCCAGATACGACGCAAGGGCAAATATAGAAGCGATCAACGATCTACCACAGACAGTGTCCCCAGATACGACGCAAGGGCAAATATAGAAGCGATCAACGATCTACCACAGACAGTGTCCCCAGATACGACGCAAGGGCAAATATAGAAGCGATCAACGATCTACCACAGACAGTGTCCCCAGATACGACGCAAGGGCAAATATAGAAGCAATCAACGATCTACCACAGACAGTGTCCCCAGATACGACGCAAGGCAAATAGAGAAGCGATCAACGATATACTAAGGTAAGTGTCCCCAGATACAACGCCAGGCAAATATGGTGGTGGTGATGGTGGTTGTAGTGGTGGTGTTGTTGTTGTTATTGTTGCTGTTATTGTTGCTGTTGTGTTGCTGTTGTTGCTGCTGTTGTTGTTGTTGTTGCTGTTGTTGTTGTTATTGTTGCTGTTGTGTTGCTGTTGTTGCTGCTGTTGCTGTTGTGTTGCTGTTGTTGCTGCTGTTGTTGTTCCTGTTGTTGCTGTTGTTGCTGCTACTGTTGTTGTTGCTACTGTTGTTGTTGCTGTTATTGTTGTTGTTGTTGTTATTGTTGTTGTTGTCGTGTATTCTTCTTTCCGATAAGTAAATTGGAAAATAATGAAGAACATATCAAATGTCAAATCGTAATATTATACAGAGGAACATACTGACACCACCATTACTAGCACCACTGACACCACCACTACTACCACTACTATCACAGACACCACTACTACTACCACTACCGACACCATTACCACCATTACTACCACTACCAACACCATCACCACCATTACTACCACTACCAACACCATCACCACCATTACTACCACTACCAACACCATCACCACCATTACTACCACTACCAACACCATCACCACCATTACTACCACTTCCGACATCGTCACCACTGACACTACCACTGCTACCACTTCCGACACCATCACCACCATCATCCCTGACACCACCATTACTACCACTACCGACACCATCACCACCATCACCACTAACACTACAACCACCACCATTACCACAGCTATCACCATCACCATCACCACTACCACTAACACCACAACTACCACCACTACTACAGTGACCACCATCACCACCACCATTACTACCACTACCGACACCATCACCACTAACTCTACAACCACTACCATTACCACAGCTATCACCATCACCACTACCACTAACACGAAAACCACCACCACTAACGCCACAACCACCACCGTGACCACCATCACCACCATTACCACCACTACTATCACTACCTACTCCACTACCGACGCCACCACCACTACCACAGTCATCACCATCACCACTAATACCACAAGCACCACCACTACCAGTAACACCACAACCACCGACAACAACAGCACCACAAGCACAACCAGCACGCCCACAACCACCGACAATAACACCCCAACCAAAACCACCGCCACAACCACCACCATCACTACCACAACCAGCTTCACCACCAACACCACCATCAATACCAAAAACATTTTCAAAACCATCAACACCACTACCTCCACCACCACCAACAACAACAACACCATCACCACCACCAACAACAACACCATCACCACCACCAACAACAACAACAACACTCCTATCACCAACACCAACACCACCAGCACCACCGCCAGCACCACCAACATCACCACCACCAACATCAACAACAACACCACCAACATCACCACCACCACCACCACCAACAACAACACCAACACCAACACCACGACCACCAACATCAACAATAACAACACCACCACCAACACCACCAACATCACCACCAACAACAACACCACCACCAACATCACCACCACCACCACCACTACCAACAACAACACCACCAACATCGTCATCACCATCACCACCACCACCACCATCACCAACAACACCACCACCACTACCAACAACAACACTTCCAACACCACCAACACCACCAACATCACCACCACCACCACTACCAACAACAACACCACCAACATCGCCATCACCATCACCACCACCACCACCATCACCATCACCAACAACACTACCACCACTACCAACAACAACACTTCCAACACCACCAACACCACCAACATCACCACCACCACCAACAACAACAGCACCAACATCGCCATCACCATCACCACCACCACCACCATCACCATCACCAACAACACCACCACCACTACCAACAACAACAACACCAACACCACCAACACCACCTCCACCACCATCACCAACAACACCACCACCACTACCAACAACAACACCACCAACACCACCAACATCACCATCACCTCCACTACTAACAACAACACCACCACCACCATCACCACCACCTGCCCCATCTTTATTCTGAATTGTTACATAATTGTGTTATATATAGAAATATGTGATCGATTATTAACCGAAACCTGAAACACAACGAAATGATTGATAACCAGATAAAATAGGTAGGAGGGGAGAGTGTGGTTGTAGTGGGAGGAGGGAGTGTGGTTGTATTGGGAGGGGAGAGTGTGGTTGTATTGGGAGGAGGGAGTGTGGTTGTAGTGGGAGGAGAGAGTGTGGTTGTAGTGAGAGGAGGGAGTGTGGTTGTATTGGGAGGGGAGAGTGTGGTTGTATTGGGAGGAGGGAGTGTGGTTGTAGTGGGAGGAGGGAGTGTGGTTGTAGTGGGAGGAGGGAGTGTGGTTGTATTGGGAGGAGGGAGTGTGGTTGTAGTGAGAGGAGGGAGTGTGGTTGTAGTGGGAGGAGGGAGTCTGGTTGTAGTGGGAGGAGGGAGTGTGGTTGTATTGGGAGGAGGGAGTGTGGTTGTAGTGAGAGGAGGGAGTGTGGTTGTATTGGGAGGGGAGAGTGTGGTTGTAGTGAGAGGAGGGAATGTGGTTGTAGTGGGAGGAGGGAGTGTGGTTGTAGTGGGAGGAGGGAGTGTGGTTGTATTGGGAGGGGAGAGTGTGGTTGTAGTGAGAGGAGGGAATGTGGTTGTAGTGGGAGGAGGGAGTGTGGTTGTAGTGGGAGGAGGGAGTGTGGTTGTATTGGGAGGAGAGAGTGTGGTTGTAGTGGGAGGAGGGAGTGTGGTTGTATTGGGAGGAGAGAGTGTGGTTGTAGTGGGAGGAGAGAGTGTGGTTGTAGTGGGAGGAGAGAGTGTGGTTGTAGTGGGAGGAGGGAGTGTGGTTGTAGTGGGAGGAGAGAGTGTGGTTGTATTGGGAGGAGAGAGTGTGGTTGTAGTGGGAGGAGAGAGTGTGGTTGTAGTGGGAGGAGAGAGTGTGGTTGTAGTGAGAGGGGAGAGTGTGGTTGTAGTGAGAGGAGGGAATGTGGTGGTAGTGGGAGGATAGAGTGTGGTTGTATTGGGAGGAGAGAGTGTGGTTGTAGTGAGAGGAGAGAGTGGTTGTAGTGAGAGGGGAGAGTGTGGTTGTAGTGGGAGGAGGGAGTGTGGTTGTAGTGGGAGGGGAGAGTGTGGTTGTAGTGGGAGGAGGGAGTGTGGTTGTAGTGGGAGGAGGGAGTGTGGTTGTAGTGAGAGGAGGGAGTGTGGTTGTAGTGAGAGGAGGGAGTGTGGTTGTAGTGAGAGGAGGGAATGTGGTTGTAGTGGGAGGAGGGAGTGTGGTTGTAGTGGGAGGAGAGAGTGTGGTTGTAGTGGGAGGAGAGAGTGTGGTTGTATTGGGAGGAGGGAGTGTGGTTGTAGTGAGAGGAGGGAGTGTGGTTGTAGTGGGAGGAGGGAGTGTGGTTGTAGTGGGAGGAGAGAGTGTGGTTGTAGTGAGAGGAGGGAATGTGGTTGTAGTGGGAGGAGGGAGTGAGGTTGTAGTGAGAGGAGGGAGTGTGGTTGTAGTGAGAGGAGAGAGTGTGGTTGTAGTGGGAGGAGGGAGTGTGGTTGTAGTGAGAGGAGGGAATGTGGTGGTAGTGGGAGGAGAGAGTGTGGTTGTAATGAGAGGAGGGAGTGTGGTTATAGTGAGAGGAGGGAGTATGGTTGTAGTGGGAGGAGAGTGTGTGGTTCTAGTGAGGGGAGGGAGTGTGGTTGTAGTGGGAGGAGAGAGTGTGGTTGTAGTGAGAGGGGAGAGTGTGACTGTAGAGAGCGTAGAGTGTGGTTGTAGAGTTTGTAGGATGTGGATTAATAGGTGTTATGTGTAGTGAGAGGAGGGTGTAGATGTAGAGTGTATAGATTGCAGCTTACTGAGTATTATGTGTAGAGAGGGGAGAGTGTGGTTATAGAGAGAAGTTTGTGATGGTAGAAATATGAATGTGGATGGAGAGAGGAGGGTGTATATGTAGAATATACTAGAGAGTATGTAATCTGTAGAGACTGGATGTAGAATATTCTGCCGAGTGTATAGACTGTAGAGACTGGATGTAGAATATTCTACAGAGTGTATAGACTGTAGAGAGTGTGGCTGTAGAGAGTGTGGCTGTAAAGTGTGTAGACTGTAGCGAGTGTGACTGTAGAGAGCGTGGCTGTAGAGAGTGTGGCTGTAGACGGTGTAAAGTATATAGGTTGACGGTGCTCCACTATTAATCTAAACTTATTTCTCCCGGAGGAGTAAACGGTGACCAAATTAATTGCTGCCAATGTAGAAGTTCTTTTATTAACTTGGGAACATTCTGTAATTATCAGTTTAATTACATAACCTGCAGTTTAATTGAAACTTTATCCAACCAAGAAACGGAATAATTAATCCCAATTTTCCATCAATTTCAAATTCGACTGAACAATTACGATCGAGGATATTACAGATTTGAAACAACCAGACTTATAATTAATAACGTTCAGGAGGTTTTAGTAGAAAATAAAGTAATTTAAAAATGTGAGAGTCCCAAATGTAGAAAATAACTGTAATAACATCCGATCACTATAGATAATACTTGAGAAAATTACCCCTTTTCCGTCTCTAAGGGTAATATACGAAATTTTCTTAACTATTATCTATAGTGGCCAACAGCTATTGCAGTTATCTTTTGCGCTTGTGGCTCTCGTATTTTCAAATTTGATCATTCATATAGTTTAAACTCAAGTTATTTATTTGTGTTTTTTTTCACTTCATAGCGATAGATACAGTCCCAGATTTACCAACGTGCTTAGTTGTTCTTAAGCTCAGGACTCTGTTGGCCAGTTGGGGCATCTTCCTGCCAAAAATGTTTTACTTCCTTCAGGGCTCAAGCAAGGCACCTCATAACGTAACTAGCACAGGGCCTCATTTGTCCTAAATCCACCACTGGACAGATTATCCAACTGTTGCTGACTAAGGCGTATGGCTTAGTGGTTAGAGCATTGGGCTTACAATCGAAAGGTTGTGAGTTCAATTCTCGGACCGGGTGATGTGTTGTTTCCTTGAGCAAGACACTTTATTTCACGTTGCTCCAGTTTACTCAGCTGTAGAAATGAGATGATAGGACTGGGGTCCCTATCATTAAATCACCCAAGACACCTCCAACGAGATATACCTTGGAGGAGGCCAGCTAAACCTGCATAGGTGTGAGCTGTAACAACAACGTCAACAACTGGCTGAGTTCGTATCCAGCTAGAGTCCTCATTGATTTTCAGTCTTTTGAATGATCAATAAAACAAGTACCAGCTATATGCTGAGGCCAGTGTGTGGTTAAAACTCTATAATCTTTCTTCCAAAATATGCTGACTTACGTCAATTTAAGAAAGATTGGATTGACGGAATCGTAGAGTGTTGGGTATTATTGCGGTTCAAATCCCGCTGAGGTTAGCTTTGTCTTTCATCCTTATGGGATTGATGAAATAAAGTACCAGTAATGCACTGGGGTAGATTTAATTACCCCCCACCCCACCCCCTCCCCACAAATTGTTGGACGTGTGCCTAAATAAGAAACTATTATTATGGTGGTGGATTGGCAGTATCGGTAGAGCGTCGGACAACATGCTTTGTGACATAGAGTTATGTCCCTTTACGTTCTGAGTTCAAATCCCACCGAAGTTAACTTTACCTTTCAACCTTACGGCGTCGATACAATAAAGTACCAGTAATGCACTGGGATAATTGCTGGCGTTGTACCAAAAGTAGAGTCAATTATTATGGTTTGTATTAAGACCGTGGTTGAACATGTCTAAATCAGAAAACACCATTTCGGTTTATATTGTATTAATGGGAAGGCAATGAGAATGTGATATGTGATACGTCACAAGTAAATATGTCTAATATAAAATTATATATTCATAAAATGTCTAATAATAACTGTTTCTACGTTAGGCACAAGGCCAGCAATTACCCAGTGCATTACTGGTACTTTATTTTATCGACCCCGTAAGGATGAAAGGTAAAGTCAACCTCGGCGGGATTTGAACTCAGATCGTAAAGGGACGTAACTATGCTGGAAAGCATGGCGT
>OZ024741.1:218430071-218435071 GCA_964016885.1 Eledone cirrhosa | reverse complement strand
GTGTTGAACAAAAAGGTGACGTGGTTGCCTAAACACTGTACGGTGTAATTCGGGCCGTTTGTTTACAAACAAACAAACCAAGCATTATAATAAATGTTCGGTAAACCTATACGTGCAAATATATATGTGTGCATGTATGTATATATATACATACTACTGTACGTCTGTACACATATATGTATGTACGTATACATACATACATACATACATACATACATATATATATATATATATATATATATATATCCATGGCAATACAACAATGCAATATTATAACTGAAACTGTGTCCAACCAGGAATGTGTCCGTTGAACAATCAGCGTCTTGAACGCAACATCATATACAAATGTACTATCGAATCGGGTAGCCAGAAGTGGTACTATATGGGGTCTACAGCTACCTCCTTCAAATCTCGCCTTTATAGACATCGTTACTCGATAAAACATGAAAATCAGCGTTATGTAACAACACTCGCAGACAAGGCTTGGCAGCTGCGCGAAAATAACCAACAATTTAACCTAAAATGGGATATAATAGTGTCTACCCCTGCATATCCAAGGACAGGAACTTTGTAAATTGTGTAATATGGAATTATTTTGTATTATGAAATCCAAAAATATTTTATTAAATAACAGAATAGAGCGATCGTTATACTGTAACCATCGCTTGAAATCTACATTTTCATATTACAAACGCTACCAGGATTGAACGCCTGTCTCCATCTCCGTTTGATTGTCAAAATACATATTAACATTCTCTATTAGTCTTAATTCTATCAACTCTTCTATTTAATATAAACTGCTATAGATAAAATGAGATTTCTTAATTCAATTCCCTAATGCATATACCAGCAGGCTACCAGCATTGTTGTGATACAGTAGCAGTGAAAATATCCCTCTTCCTTAATTGACACTTTATATCTATTAATACTACTACACCAAACGACCATCCCTGTCCATTGTTCAATTGGTCAAGTATAGATTAAAATAGGCACTCCCAAAAATTCTTATTTAGATAAAATAAGCCATATACTCATTGTATTCTCATTAAAAACCTTCTATATACTTGTTTACCAGTAAATTGAATTGCCATCTGTCATATACTATCCCCTCTCTTCTTACAACTAATATAAATACTTCAATTTTTCTGATTTTTTCCAATATCTCCGAAGAAGTGACAACTGATTATACATTTGCTATCGAATACTTGCTATCATTATATGATTACGCAAGCAGCAATACATAGGTATTCTGTCTGTTACAGAAACATATGTCAATACCTAATAAATTACTTTATAAAAGCACTTTCATTTTATATTCATCTTATATATATATATATATATATAAGCGAAACGAAATTTAATTTCGTTTCGTTATTTGTTTTTATATATATATATATATATATATATATATATATATATATATATTTATTTTATAGAAGGAGCTTCTACAGGACTAGTACTGTTTCATTCAGATGAAATCTTCAGGAAGCTGGGTGTCATATGACACCCAGCTTCCTGAAGATTTCATCTGAATGAAACAGTACTAGTCCTGTAGAAGCTCCTTCTATAAAATAAAATTTTTTTACTCTGCCATGTATTGAGTACCTTACTTACTGTGGTTATCCCCGACTCAACCCGGGACCTACGTATATATATATATATATATATATATATATATATATATATATATATATATATATATATATATATATATATATATATATATATATATATATATATATATATATATATATATATATATATATATATATATATATATATATATATATATATATATATATATATATATATATATATATATATATATATATATATATATATATATATATATATATATATATATATATATATATAGTGGAAGCACGTAGCCTAGTGGAAAGAGTGTTGGACTTACAATCATAATGTCGTGGGTTCGATTCCTGGGCTGCGTGTTGTCTTCTTGAGCAAAACACTTCATTTCACGTTGCTCCAGTATACTCAGCTGAATATGAGTACCGGCAATAGCTGGAGGTTTAACCCTGCGATGGATTGGCGCCCTGTCCAGGGGGAGTCTTGTACTCTCAGTCGCTTCACGCCATGAAACCGGGATAAGTACCGGCCAAATGATCCTTCTGGCTTAAGACAGACTTTAGACTTTATATATATATATATATTATACAAATATAATTTCAGCGAGATCGTATTTCGGCGGCGATATATATATAGAGAAAGGGTCAATTTAGATGAGATGCAGTTTGGTTTTGTGTCTGGGAAAAGTACAACAGATGCCCTCTTCTTAGTGAGGCAACTACAAGAGAGGTTCTTAGAGAAGAATAAGCCACTATAGTTAGCTTTTGTTGACCTAGGGAAGGCCTTTGATAGGGTACCCCGATCTGTCATCTGGTGGTCCCTAAGGAAACTAGGTGTCGAGGAATGGCTTGTGAGGACATTGCAAGCTATGTACAGGGTGCTGTCAGTAAAGTGAGAATAGGAATGGAGTTTAGTGAAGAATTCCAGATACAAGTAGGTGTACATCAAGGTTCTGTCCTCAGCCCACTCTTCTTCATTATAGTCCTCCAAGCCATAACGGAGGAGTTTAAGACTGGATGCCCATGGGAACTTCTTTTTGCTTATGATCTGGTTCTTATAGCAGAATCAGTAAAGGAGCTAGAGAATAAATTCTGGCTATGGATACAGCAGTTGGAATCAAGAGGCCTGAGAGTGAACATAGCTAAAACAAAGGCGTTGATAAGTAGAAGAGAGGACAATACTTCGATTCCATCAGGGAAATGGCCATGTTCGATATGTAGGAAAAGAACTGGCATAAATTCAATAAAATGTTCACAATGCAGTACACAAGAGATGTAGTTGGTTAGTAGGCAAACTAACAGGTAGGGAAAACTACGTATGCAGTAGATGTACAGGGAAAGTTGGCAGTAGTAATCGCAGTGATAGACTCATTTTTCCAATGCAGGTGGGTTCTATAGAAGTGGTTGATAGCTTCCGGTACCTAGTTGATCAAATTAGCATGGGAGGGAGTGTTCCCAGGCCATAGTATCTAGAATAAGGACGGGTTGGAAGAAGTTTAGGGAGTTGCTCCCTCTGTTGACAAAGAATGGCTTCTCCCTGCGTACGAAAGGACGGTTATATGATGCCTGTGTGAGATATGCGATGCTGCATGGTACTGAGACATGGGCAGCAACTGCAGAAGATATTCTACGGCTGGAGAGAAATGAAGCAAATATGCTCCGTTGGATGTGCAATGTCAATGTGCGTGAACGACCAAGCATAGACGAGTTGAGAAAGAAACTGGGTATAAGAGGGATAAGTTGTGGTGTGCAGGAGAGAAGGCTGAGATGGTATGGACACGTGATGCGCATGGAGGATGACCGATGGGTGAAGAAGTGCCAGGAAGTCCCAGTGGAGGGAAGACGTAGTAGAGGTAGACCACAAAGACCATGGGCGGAGGTGGTGAGAGCAGACCTCAGATTGCTGAAACTCACGGAGGAGATGACGAAGGACCGTGACGGGTGGAGAGATGCTCTGCTGAATGGGACCCGTCCAACCCTTGCAAGCAGGGAAAAGCGGACGTGAAATGATGATGATGATATTACTAGCTGGCCCATCCGGCTGGCGGTCGGCTAGGTATACCGGCATTTTATCTTTTCAGGAATCCACCCTCCACTCCAGTGCAAAGATACAGCACGCCCTCTCAAGTCAGCGAGGGTGGGATGGGGGGTTAACGTGCTCTGATGTTAGGTTTGAATAGTTTTTAGGATTCCCCAGTTCAGCAGCCAGTACGTTAAAGAAAATTGATAGTTACAACGATAAAGGCTGAACAGAGAACACATTTTTAAACAAACTTTACAATAATTTGTACAAACATAATGGAAATTCCAAGTAAAAGAAAATACATAAATTACATTGTTAGAGCCTCAGAGTATACAATATATTTTGTTCGGCTCTCGGGGGCAAAGATGAAGAGATTGTTTGGAGTGCTCATCCTAGAGCATCCAACATACAATTGACAGAATGGTAGAAGCATGGTTTTCCCAGATGAAAGCCAGCCATTTTAAGGGTTTGACCCTGAGTTTTGTTGATGGTAATCGCGAAGCTTAGTCTCTCTGTTGCTCTAGTAACACTTTTTCTTCCGGAAAATCTGATCTTGCGACCAGGCTGGGACTTTTTGGGTGGCATATCGGCAGTAACAATGACGATAAGCCGTCTGTGCTTTCGTGAAATAAATACGTTTGTCTATATTTTGTTTTTGTGTATGCAAAAATATCTGTACACGAATATAAAATTATATATATATATATATATATATATATATTAAAATAACAGATTAAAGTTTAAGCAAAGAATCGCTGCTTTCACCCTTAACGGGATCTTCTGAAACTAAAAAAATCAATCTGTGAACGCGGAAGTAAATATTTCGAAAAACGCTGCAACCGAAGGAAAACAGGAAGACGATACTTTGGTTCGTCAAGACATTCCCTGGCAATGAACGGAAAAAAACGAAGATAATACGTCAGCAATGAGAACATTAGTTGCTCTAGGGTTCTTATATATTTGATATATATTTATCTTTATCTAGCCCTCTTTGGATTTTAGTCTTCACAATTATAATTATTACTAATTATATATATATATATATATATATATATATATATATATATATATATATATATATATATATATATATATATATATATAATTAATTATTGAGAGGGCGTGCGGTATCTTTGCACTGAATTAATTAAAAGTTGGTTAGAAGCGAAGTTAATGCAGACAGGCAGCCAGACAGACAGATATTATAAGCGTGCGAAGTTATAGCTATGTATCTAATGCAGACAGCCAGACAAACAGAGACATATAAGGGCGCGACGTTATAGCTATGTATCTATCTAAAAAGACAGACTAAGATAGAGAGAGGAATGTCGTATAACCGGAAGTGTTGACATTTGAAAATTTTAAAGAAATGAATATTTAAATAAACG
>OZ024741.1:218415071-218420071 GCA_964016885.1 Eledone cirrhosa | reverse complement strand
GTGTGCTATTATGTTCCTCCTGTTGTATTGTATATCTACGCCATCTTTTCTGGAAAGATGGCGTAGATATACAATACAACAGGAGGAACATAATAGCACCTCTGACGATGTTGCAGATGTGCAACGAAAGAACTTTGTTAGACTATATATATGTGTTTATATCTATATTATATCTGTATTTTTGACCGTTGGTCAGTCAATGGTAAACATTGAGGACCGAATGAATTAACTGATGATATAAAAGTTGCAGAAGCGAAAACAAACCAAACTGTGAGTGTGTTCTCTTATTAATTCTGGCAATATTATTACAACAATATGACCCTCTACAAGTATAACAATATTTGTTTCGGCACACGATTTCATATCAAAAACCTCGCAAAACAAATAATTCGATTTTACTGATTCCCAATTATATTAATCTCCTAGATTTAATAATTAACCAAGTAATTTAATTGGAAAATTCTGTTGATTGGTTAATTATTTGTGTTAGTTTTATAACATCTAGTCGAGAGCTTATCATGATGATTAGCGGAAATTAAAATATTTCCATTCGCTAGCATTTGAATTGACCCGCCAAAAACCGGGGGTTATTTCCCTTGCCGGAATTAACACGTGATAACTATAGATTCGATTAGCAGCCATACGAGCGGCAACATATTTTATCACTCCTGGTTCTAAGTAGAACGAAAACCTGTTGATAAACTGAGTCCTCTGTTCAGTCACCAATACCACGATCTTGCCATTCAAGTAAGTCTGATATTTTATTTCGGATTCAGAGAAACACTTTAAACGTATGCCCGTTTGATTTGTCCAGGTGTATTTTTTTCAACCTGATTAGTTCTATCGTTCCTTTGGTATATATTGTGTGTTAGTTTCGCCTACCACAATGTTCGATTTGTCAAGCTATTTAAACGTATGTTATAACTCTGAGACCTATCTTATCGAGTGCTTTGCTAACTCATCATTTTATATAAGTAGGCCGAATTTACTTGCAAACCGCCAGAGATTCGATTTTACTGATTCCCAATTATATATATATATATATATATATATATATATATATATATATATATATATTTCGTTAGGCTAAATGTATAGCGAAAACAGTTATGAGATATAAAATCTGCTCATCAGAGAAATCTCGCGAAATAACGCGATAAACCGTTTACCTTGGAGGGTAGCTCTTCCATTTTATATAGAATACACTACCAGAAGGCAAGAACTAATATCTACTGCTAGTAAACTAACAAGATTACTTAGCCACACACACACACACACACATATATATACACATATGTATCTATACATATATATTACATATATATATGTAATATATATGTACACATATATATATATATATATATATAAATACACACACACACACACACACACACACACACACACACACACACACACACACATATATATATATATAATAAATGTAGTCTGAGTTTTTCGAATATTAATAATAATATTCGATTCGTTTACAAGTATGCAAGCAAGCCTCTATTTTAAAGCCATCTCAGTAGAATGAACCCCTCATTCTTGCTGTTGTGGTGATATGTAAACAGAACTTCAGACACTAATGTTTCTGGGCATCACTCTTCATCAGTGCATTTCACTGTTCACCTGCCAACTGTCAGAGCTCGTGAAAATATATATTTTCTAAAATATAGTGACTGATCGGCTTGATTTGCATATTAGTAGACTGGCTGATCAGTCAGATCTGCATATTAGCAGATCCACTGATCAGCCAGATTTGTAAATTTTGCAATATATATATATATACGTACAGAGATACACACATATACACTCACATATACACAGATGCGTTACTCGATTAATTTGTAATATTTTTACGTAGACTAGTGTAGAATAGTTACAGGCGTCTATTTAAACTACACACTGGAGTTTATACCTACACACTAGTGTATACTAACTACGGACGAGTCTATTTAACTACAAACTGCTCTAACCACAGACGCATGGCTTAGTGGTTAGAGCATTGGGCTTGCAATCGAAAGGTTGTGAGTTCAATTCTCGGACCGGGTGATGTGTTGTTTCCTTGAGCAAGACACTTTATTTCCCGTTGCTCCAGTTTACTCAGCTGTAGAAATGAGATAATAGGACTGGGGTCCCTATCATTAAATACCCAAGACACCTCCAACGAGATATACCTTTGAGGAGGCCAACTAAACCTGCATAGGTGTGAGCTGTCACACACACTATTTAACTACACACTAGTGTATATTAATTAAAGATGAGTCTATTTAACTACGGACGAGTCTATTTAACTACACACTAGTATATATTAACTACAGGCGAGTCTATTTAACTACACACTAGTGTATATTAATAACAGACGAGTCTATTTAACTACACACGAGTGTATATAAAAGTAGGGGCCTCAAAGGGGCATTTACGTGGTGAGGTGAGGCACAGCAGGCTACAGGTGAGATGGAGGGGATATCATTTCCACCAGTTATAAAGCTAATCTGCAATACAGCTGATAGGCTGCTATTTATTTATTATTATTATTTCATCCTAAATGTGCTGCAAAGCATGGCATCCGACCCTCTACCGATACTGCCAATCCACCAAGGGCGGTGTATTGGCAGTATCGGTAGAGGGTCGGACGCCATGCTTTGCAGCACAGTTACGTCCCTTTATGGTCTGAGTTCAAATCCCGCCGAGGTTTACTTTGCCTTTCATCCTTACGGGGTCGATAAAATAAAGTACCAGTAATATAGTGGGATAATTGCTGGCCTTGTGCCAAAAGTAGAAACAATTATTATTTCATCCTTTGCCTTTCATCTTTACGAGGTCGATAAAATAAAGTACCAGTCACGCACTGGGGTCGATTTAATTGACTTTCCCCTCCCACTAAAATTGTTCGCCTTGTGCCTAAAGTAGAAACAATAATTTCATTAAAACAAATACACATATAATAAAGCTCTGACAGTTGGCAGGTGAACAGAGAGCTCTGCTGATGAAGTGTGATGCCCAGAAACTTTAGTGTTTGCAGTTCTGTTTACATGCCAACACAAGAGCAAGAATGAGGGGCTCATTCTACTGACATGGCTTTAAAAATGAGGCTTGTTTGCATAATTGCAAACGAATCGAATGTTATTATTAATATTCGAAAAACTCAGATTACATTTAATAGTAAGTAAGATATGTGAATTAGTACAAAATGTAGGGAAACAAATTTTCCGTTTCAAATTTTCCTTAATTCAGTTTTTACTTTTGGCAAATTTCCCTTTTTTTTTTTTTTTTCTGATTTCACTTTTGATAAATTCTACCTTTTTTCATTTTATTGTATTTCGGGGATAAATTGCAATAAATTATAGAATAAATATCATTAAAAGAGGGATAAATTACTAAGTTTTGGGAAAATATTCGTCACGAAAATTGTTATGCCGCGGGCCATAGGAAAGTAGCTTGCAGGCTGCGTGTTTGAAACCCCTGATATGTAAATACACACAACACAGGGGCAAATCTGTGGGTACGAAAAGCAGCTATGACGTCATCGCTGAAATAGCAATGTTGAAACCTAGGGCTATATTAGATTCTAAATTCCGACTCGAGCCCGGATGCTCATCAGGCCAGTGCTTATCCCGGTTTCCGCGGTGTGAAGTGACTGAGAGTACAAGAACTCCCTCCACTCTCCTGGACAGGACGCCAGTCCATTGCAGAGTTAAACGTCCAGGTATTGCTGGTATTCGTTTTCAGCTGAGTATACTCAAACAACGTGAAATGAAGTGTTTTGCTCAAGAACACAACACACAACCCAGTCCAGGAATCGAACCCACGACATTATGATCGTAAGTCCAACACCCTGACCACTAGGCCGCACGCCTCCTGCATTAAGTTCAATTATGCCCTATTCCTTCTCACTCACTCGGCTCTCTCTCTCAGACACTGGACAAGGGGCCTTGGCTGTGGAAACCTGTGGCAATCTGTCATAGTACTCGGCACAGTCCCAGCCAAATCATAGTACATGAAGGTTAGTAAAGCTACATCTCAGCTTTCACGCACTCTCCCTGCAGTGTTTCCCAAACTTTTGTTACTCGCGGAGCATTTTTGAAAAAAGTAAAAATATACTGGCGCACTTTGTATCATAAATTCGAAAATTTATTCAAAAGAGCTTTTCATTCATATTAACCTAACAAAGTTTAAATGTTGTAAGCCACTCCCCCACTGGCCAATTATAGATTCTTACGAAATTTAAAACACAAAGTTTAATAACACATCTAACATAATTAGCCAAAATAAACTGAACATACGAACCACTCGTTTTTAATAGAGTTGACAGATTGTTCTATTTTTCACAGAACTTATTACTAAACTTTACTTGTTTGCCTCTTTGACAGCTTTATATAAACTTTACTACGAATTTCAGTTTGTATGTTCCACATCTAAAAACTTAACCCCAGTCTTTTGTGGAGCATCTGGTTACATCTGAAATAATAGGGGGCGGGAATAAGCTGGGGGAAGGGAATCGGTAATTTTTCTAGGTTGTCTCCGTTGATTTTTTTTAAAACCAGAATTCGTCGTTTAGTTTACATATTGAGACCCCAACCCAACCAAACCCATCCTATTTATTTTATAACGTATGGAATTTCTAGTAATATACTTTTTCTTTTGTCAGGGATAATGTTTTTTAATGTCTAAAGAAAATTGTCACAGGAATTCTACGATATAAAATAAAATATCGCCCGAGATAGATGAGAAAAATTTAATAAGCGAACGGAGTTGGAATAAGAGCGCACGGGAGGGGGGGGGATAATAAGTGGGTGGGGGTCACGATTATTCGAGATCCGAGAGTATATTTCTGTAACACAAACATCTTATAGTTCTTTATATTGCTGATTCGACTTATAATTATTCTTTGCCATTTTGTCCGCGGGGTGCGAGTGAGACACCACTCAGGCTAGGGTGTAGTGTATGCCCCTCTTTTCTCCATTTCTTTCGTTGCTTGATCATCTTTTTTTTTTTTT